>WTXD01000149.1:0-26718 GCA_022496205.1 Gloeopeniophorella convolvens | reverse complement strand
GGTGTGTGCCAGTGACAGTCGACAGTGGTCGACACGGCTGGTCCAAACCCTGCCGCCATTTCATTGCCTCCGCACCAAGTCGTCATTCCACGGTGTCCCGTGCACAGAGGCGCCGCACTGCGCAACTCGCATCCGTCTTGGACGCGGTACACGACGACGACGACCGATGGCATACGTCCCGGTAGACTCGGACGATGTGAGTCACTACTTACGCCCGTCGTACTGAGTGCTGAAATGCTGACATGGCGCGTAGCATCTAGAAGAGCCAGATAAAGGTCAGGGTCGCGCTTGCGTCTTGCGGTCTTCCAGAGCGGCACTCAATGACGCCCTCCAGTCTTCGACCAGCCTCCGCCAGGGAGCATCGGGGACCCGCCTCCGCGCGCGAGTCAAGGAAGGGGTACGCCTTTATTCCAACATCCCAGCGCGCCGCTGAGCTCACCAGTGCTGCAGGCTACATCTCTGATGCTGGCAAGGCGTCCTTCTGGAATGTAGAGTACTACCAACACCATTTCGACGTCGACACAAAGACAGTGCGTCGCCATCTCTCCTTCTCTGCATGCGATCTCTGATGTTCGGATCTTTAGGTCGTTCTCCGCTGTATCAATACGCTCAACCCCTTCTCTCCCACTTACACCTCTGCGCACCTGACACCCGCGCCAGACCTCTATGGGCCATTCTGGACGCTCACGACCCTCATCTTCACCCTTTTCGTGACGTCCTCACTGGCGCACTCTATCGTTTCGTACCTGTCGTCCGACCCCGTCGAGTACGACTTTGCCCTGCTGAGCACGGCCGTTGGTCTTGTGTACTCATACGGCATCGGCGTGCCCTTGCTGCTCTGGGGCGCCCTGCGATACGCAGGCATTGGCGATGGCTGGGCGATGGTCGAATCGCTGACGGTGTGGGGCTATGCCATGTTCGCATGGATACCTGTATCGGTGCATATCCCTTTCCGTTCTACGGTGGCCCGTTTTGACGTGGTGTATCCAGCTTCTCTGCGTCATCCCCGTTGCCCTCCTTCGCTGGATCCTGACCGGCATTGCCTTTGCCCTCTCCGGGTACTTCCTCGTGGCGAACGTCTACCCTGTCCTCGCATCCGTACGTCGCCACGCGCATATGCTTGTCCCACGACGTGGGTGCTTAACCGCACGGCATCGAAACACAGGCGGATCAAAAATGGGTGCGCCTTCTGATAGTCGTGATCGCGGTGCTGCACGCAGTCGTCGCGCTCTTGTTCAAGGTGCTCTTCTTCAGCTACTACATCACGGGCAACATCGGCCCCGCCGACCCTATACCGACAGCTTGACATCCCGCATGCTACGATAATAACAGCGTCTTTGTATTTGCGTACTTATGGGCGTCTGGTAAATACAAATTCTTGGCCGGGTGGCATTATCGGAAGTAGTACAACAAGTCCGTCTGCGCGTTTACAAGATCATATATAGTAATAGTTATACAGCTTTTTGTTTGTTGTCCGTCGGGGATGCATCTCTCACTTCATCGCCTCGATCATTTTGTACTTGCTTGAGAGACGGAGAGCGTTCCTCGCAGCTGCTCAACCTCGTCCTCGGTGACATCGCGGAACCGCTCGTCCACGTCCGGCACCGGGATAGGAACTCGGTGCCCGTCCTCCTCTGCAGCGCGCAAGCAAACACCATGAGCAACTACCACCCCATAAACAGAACGAAAAGACTCACTCTCCGTAGGCGTCGGCACGTACTGGAACATGTAAATCTCCTTCGGCTCGTCGATGCACACCGCACACATCGCCATACACCAGTCGTCCCACTCGAGCGCGACGAGCCCGCGCGAGAACTTCTCGCGCACCGCGCGCGGCGGCAGCGGCAGCTGCGCGACCGCCGCGGGGCTCTCGCGCATGCGCAGCGCCGCGTCGACCCACCCGCGCTCCGCCTCGCCCGCCGCGCGGCGCCCGCCGTCCTCGGGCCAGCGCGCGTGCGGCGCAGGCGGCGGGATGAGGTCCGCGTACGCCCACAGGTCGTGCAGCGCCGGCGTCGCGCGGCGGTCGCCCGCCTGCGTGCCGACGAGCAGTGGGCGCGTCGTGCCCGGCAGGATGCGCAGCGCGCCGAGCGCTGGGTTTGCGCTGTACTTGTACGAGATGATCTTGAAGAAGGGCCCGTATAGCTGGAAGCGGAACGTCGTGTCCTCGAGCGGGACGCGTGGCGGCGGGGGAGGCGGCGGTGGCGGCGCGGCGGGCGCCGCGGCGGCGTCGACGGCCATGGCGTCCTCGGCTGTGTCCTCGTCGTCCGCGTCGTCCTGCGCGTCGTCGTCGTCGTCGTCTGCGATCGCCTCCTCGACCTCGCCCTCCTCAGCCGCGGCCGCCGCGACCAGTGCGGCCTGCATCTCCGCCTGCCACTCGGTGTCGGGGCGGAAGACGCCCACCTCGGCCTTGGGCACGCGCTCGGGCCACAGGCGGAACTGCACGGTGTGCCATGGGTCCTGCATGACGAGATACACGGACACCGGCGGCGGCTCCGCGTGCGCCGTCAGCGCCGCAGTCGCGTCTTCGCCGTCGATCAGTGACGGCGCCGAGGATATCGAGATGTGCGTAAGATTAGAGCCCGTGGCGATGGTGTGGACGGAGCGCGGCCACACGACCTGCACGTTTGCGGGCTGGGAGGAAACGGTGCTGTCGTCGGGGATTCTGTACAGCTCGAGGGCGAGAGGAGACTTTTTGTCCTTCGGGTCGTTGCGCACGACCAGGAGTTCCCTTTGAGGTGCAATGATACGAATGGCACGGATGTTGTACGTGAATATTCCCTGTGGAGACACGACCGTCTTGTCTCGGATCCATGGACGAGGAAGGATGGACTCACGTTGGGGAGGACCTCTGATGCTTCTTCCTCGTATCCAAACAGGGCGCCGACCCGGATGCGGTGCACGCTGCGCGACACCAGGTTTTTGAAGATGATAAGACGCCCTTGCACGGCAACAACATGCGGTGCGCCATCGACATTGGCAATGTCGACGAGGTCGAAGGCGGTGGTCGAACGAATAACGGAAACGTTCTTGAATGGGGGGCGTTGTGCATCAATGCGGGCTGTGTATTCCTTCGAACCAGGTGGGAAGCGAGGGTCTTCGGCGACGTGAAGTGCAGAAAGAGGGCAGTGAATAACGTTGAGTTCGTAGCGCACAGGAACGGGGAAGTCTATCTGGTGCTCGTCGCTGTAGTCCGAGACGTCTATGCTGAGGGCAAAAATTATGTGAGTATATGCGCAAGCAGGAGGCGGCAGCGATGAGCCTACCCAGCCTCGCGATCTGCAGCACGTTTGGGTTCTCGGCGAGCGTAGCTGAGCATGATGCCCATCTCGCCATCATAGCGCATATATTTTGCTTCCAGCTTGTATGGCTTGGATGCGGTAGGCATTTTTGCAACCGGGTAGGCCGTCTTGACGCGATGCTCCATCATCAGCAACATCAGCGCATACCTGTTGACGCCGTCGCGCACCGAGGCGACAAGGTATTTCCCGCCTGGAACCATCTTCATGGACATGATGTCGGTGTAGACGCAGAACTTCCAGAACTTGTAAGCTTTAGGGACAGTACTTCTCCAGTTCGCTTCGGCGGATAGTGCGCGGACCACAAGTCGTTCGGTCTCCAGACTGCTGAGGCCATAAAAAGAGTAGCGCGTGGTAGGGGGAAGTGGCGGGAGTGGGAGATGGAATGTGCGCAAAATACGTTTCCAGACCATTGACTGGTGTGTCAGTTCATAGAGTCGCCGGCATACCTTGGGTAAGGGTGTCAGTAACGTCAAGATAGTCTCCGAGCCAATAAGTCCGTACCCCTCGCAAGCGCAAGATATCTCGAACGCAAAGATGAATGAAGATGAGGTCTACAAGTGTATCGTTCGGAAGAGACAAAAGTGTCAATTTTCGACGCGTGTAGCGCAGCACAGTGCGTCGGATGAGATAGTGAGGAGCAGAGAACATTGCGAACTGCATGGTGGTAGACAGACCAAGGAAACATTAAATATGGCTCGCTAGGACGAGTGTCTGCAATGTGGCTCGCCAGACGGAGACAATAATCTTCTTGTTCTCCTGCAAGCGGGGACACAAAGGGCTGTGCAGGCTTGTATCCATGCTCCTCTTTCGCTTTAAGCTTGTTCACAAAACCCAGGGAGTTGTTGATCTCTGTGGGAGCTGATCTGTGGCCCCAGCCGAGCACAGGCGCGAGTTCCCTGAGCAACGCCGAGCCCTGTGGAGGAAACGCAGGTGTATATTCGAGGCCAAGGAGAGACGGAGGACCGGCCCGCACGGCCGGGTGTGGATATTCTGCTCGCGTTGAATTGTCCAGACCGACACAACGCCGCCATGGCCACCGCGATGTTGTCCACCCTCCGCTCAGCCACCCGTCGTTCTTTTCCTTCACTCGCGCGCCCGCTTGCGACGGCGTCTTCGGGCGTGTCGCAGCAAAATCCCTTGTCCGCCTTGGCTGCCAGCGTGCCAACCCCGTCCTCGTCCTCCGCCGTGCTAGCACCAGCAGCAGCGCAGACCCCAGCGCTCCCTTTCTCCACACCTGGCGCACCACTCGTCCTCGACATCCCTCCTGCTGAGGATCCCCTTCTTCAGTTCATGACAAATTCCATTATGCGTCACGGGCAGCGCAAGCGCGCCTCGCGCGTCGTGTCGCGCATGCTCCTTTGGGTGCACTCCCTCACACGCGCGCCACCACTCGACATCGTCCGGCAGGCCGTGCTCCTGGGGTCGCCCGCAGTGCGCAGCATGTCCCACAGCCACGGTGGCAAGGTCGTCTCGCGCCCCATTGCTCTCAGTGAGAAGCAGCGGACGCGATTCGCAGTCAAGTGGATTCTCAAGGCGAGCGACAAACGCCCCGGGCAGACGCTGGAGGAGCGTATTGCGAGGGAGATTATTGGTATTATCCAGGGCTCGAGCTCCGTTCTCGATGAAAAGGAAAGAGCGCACACGTTTGCTATGGTCAACAGGTGCGCACCGCACAAAGAATTAGATTCGAACTACCAGCTGATTTTTTTTGTTTCAGGGGCAACGCGGAGACGCGGGTATAGAGCTTTGTGCTGTCTGCCTTGGTGCCATCGCTACTATCATAGACTTCGCCATTCCTCCGATACTTTGTCTGCTTCATCAAAAATCCACGCACAGCCAACGGATTTCTTCGAAGAACCTCCCTCAATTGACCCATACGCGTGTTGCCAGCAACGCTCTGCGAACAGACCTTGTGAGGAGTGCATAGGCGGCCAACGTGATTGCAGTCAGGCATGTCTTGTTATTGGCAGCGGATCGGTGTCTGAGCTTAGATATGGATATACAACGCCCGGCCGTAGTCATGAGTCCGCTTTGGAAGGCGCCGCTCGTTGCTCGCTGGAGGGTGGCCCCAATCCATCAGTCGCGGTACAAACCCCACCATTCACAGTCCATGACATAAGAACACCCAGGGTCAATCCGGTGGGAACAGTGTCTGCTCAAAGCGTTTCACTTGCTGCAAATACGCCGCAGGCGATTCGGCGCCCCTTGTACCTTACCGTGATCCTCCCCTGGATGATTCGCAGCGAGCTTCGTCAAAAAAGAAGTCCGTGATAATACCTGCATTGTACCGACGTGGGCCACAGCCTAAAGGCCACACTGCCGTAAGCTCATATACAACGTTGCAGTCCCTCTCCGCTAACTGATCGGAAGTACGCCTGATCGCCTATGGAACGTTCGGTACGTCGTGTGCCTGGAGTTTCTGTTCTGCTCTCGACGCGATTGCAGCCTTGTGTAGGAGAGCCCTATTCTTGACGACGCGAAAACAATACGCGGACGGAGTCCTCACTCCGGGGTGTTCTCTGGCAGAATGTATGGGTCCACAGCTTGCGCACCCGCACGAACCGAATCGTGCTGGGACTGATGCATAGCACCCGCCATCATCCTTGC
The DNA here is from genome assembly GCA_022496205.1 of Gloeopeniophorella convolvens. Lineage (NCBI taxonomy): Eukaryota > Fungi > Basidiomycota > Agaricomycetes > Russulales > Gloeopeniophorella > Gloeopeniophorella convolvens. The sequence continues at coordinate 20,812 of WTXD01000149.1, read as the reverse complement.
GTTGCTTCCCTCTTCGTCCTCGGCACTTACGCTCACGAAGGGCTCTCGTTGAACATTCTCCTACAGGCATGCCATACAGTCAAACATGTCGCATAGCGAGGACAGGAGACGATCCAGCCATTAACATACACGAGGCAGCAATCACAGACAGACATTCGACGGCATATCATCCAAGGCTGAGTAGGTATTCCTATAGGACGACGTGATTCAGGGATCCAAAGCGAGTCTCAGAGCAATGCAGACATCCAAAGTAACCAATGCACGAAGGCACGAATTTGATACAAACCTGAAAGTATTTGACGCGGCGAACGCTATAAGCCTAAAGGGCCAGAGTCCGTCAGAGATCCCATGCAAATGCTTGGAGAACGACTCACCGAGACAATACACAATCACACCCCATAATGCACAAAGTTCACCCACCGCTCCAACGTCATCCCCCTTTTCGACCTCAACTTTCGTACTGCATGCTGCAGCGCGCGTGCGGATCTCTCTCCAATCGGCATATCCCGCTGCTCCTCCGCGAACATGTACCCGTAGAAGTGCGCCGCTAGGTCACGCCCGTCCAGGTCAGCCATCGCCCACATTGTCCCAACGACGCTCCGGAAGCCGCAGTGTTGCATCGCTGCGATGAGGTGCAGCACCTCGTCGGGCGTGCGGCTATCAGCCGGCTCAGCGGTGTGACACGCGGAGAGGAACGCGAATTCGGCATGAGGAAGGTGCTCGCGCGCGATGTCGAGCAGCGTGAGGCGGTCGTCCTCGTGGAGCTGAAACGCCGCATCGAACGGTCGCTCTGGCTCGAGCGTGCCGTGGCAGGCAAAGTGGACAAAGTTGTGTACGCGCAGGCCTGCTTGCACGGCGGGTGTTGTTGCCTCGGCTGAAATGAGCGTGGTCGTTGCGTGTCCCAGCTCCTCGACGGCCCTGATCTCTGCCCTGACGCTGGGAAGGAACGCGTCGGGCTGCCCTATGATAAGCAGTGACGGTGTCTTTGCGGCTTCCACGGGGCGCGCACGGGGCTCTATCATGGGGGTGGAGGGCGTTGATTCCATGTACGAGGAGACATGGGTGTCTGCGCAGTAGCGCTCAGTCTCGTCCACGGACCGGGTTGTATCCATCGCATGTATGGGGAGGGAGCAGGAGACAGGCGCCGTACACCACTGACCAGTACTGGTACTAGTAGGCAATGCTGCTATACACCGAGGCCTGCAGGGCGTCGCCAGGACCCCGGCTTATCCCAGGAAATGCCGTACCCCAAGGCCTGTGAATTCTGCTGACTAATGTCAGGATTATTTGTCCAAAAATGGTAGTATCTGTCAGGATTCTGGTCCGGCCTATAGTTTCCCACGGGTCCTTGTCAGGACTTTTGATCCGGCATCCGGGTTGCCATTTTTGGCTAACTGGGTCAAGACTATAGTATCTGGCCTTTGTGAGGACTTTTACGAATGCGCGCTGTGCTATTTCCACACATATGAGCCATACAATGGTAGTGATTATTGTGAGGAACATCAATTACGAGTTTGGGAGCATGGGAAGAACTAGGTATCGAGGTCGTCGCCCCCATCAACTGCAGGGTTCTGCTTCCGCCGCCTGAACGTTCTCATGGCCTCGTGAATGGTTTCTTGCTTCGCATGCAGCTTCTTGAAGTACTCAGCGTCATCCGAGCGGGTAGTGAGGTGGTTTCCCTGCGAAGGAGTGTCGACTTCGCCAGCAAGCAGGCAGAGGAAGTGGGATGAGGGGAGATGTTCGAAACGTTGGATTTGCCACAATGCCATCGCGGTTGGGATCGACGAGAATTGATGATGGGCTTGATGTTCGTATACTTGAACGGCGAAGTGAGGGGCTGTGTTCGTCATCCAAATAAAAGGGTTTAAGTGGAAATAAAAGGAGGAATAAGCGAGACATTACGATGAGGAGTGAGTGGCAAGGAAAGAGGTATGATAGACAAACGGTGTTCAAGGGTGCATACGAACGGCAGACATTGATTGATGATTGGCTGACGAGCGGGCAGCTGTCACAGCAAGTTAACGCCGACCAATAGGATTTCAAGCACAAGATTTAAAAAAGTACATTGATCGTGCATTGAACTCACAACTCCCAAGCATGCATAACAACCAAACATCATATCCCATTACCACTACACCATGTCAGGATTATGACACAGCCTGTCCAGCCACCGTCATGGCTTGTCAGGACTCCTACCCCGGCAGTCGCCCCGACAAGGCCAAAATGTCAGGACTTTATCGCCGGCGTGACCCCCCATATATGGTAATGCTGTCAGGACTCCGGATCCAGGATCACTAGGGATAAGCCGGGGTCCTGCGTCGCCTGGCAAGAGGCTCGGCGCTTCTCGTGTGATCGGATTACGTAGGACGATGATCGAAGATCTGATCTTCCTTGGTTTCACAGCGTGCATGCCGCAGTGCCGTTTCAACTTGAGAATTGTAAGCCACCTTCGCTGCTACGTGAGGCATAGAGAAATCTCAAGCTCACGGCTTGAGAAACCCGGTCGCGAACTTCCGGCCATGCGCGTCCACCTACTTAGTCTCCTCTCCCTGCCGCCGGCGGAGGGCACGGCTGTCATTGAATGACACAAACACCTACTCACATTGATCGGGAGCCTTGCGCCTGACCGTCTATGCAGCGTCGAGTACGTCGGAATAGGAGGTGACGCAGCAGGGAGAGAGAGAGACGCGGAACAGGATCACGAGCGCGAGCGGCGACTAGAGCCGTCGTTAGAGTCCGGGAAACGCCGAACAACTTTCTCCTCCTCCCCTTCCTCCTCCTCGCACGGCGGCTGCGCCGCCTCCAACGTAGTGTGACTGGGATTTTCTGCTCCTTTCTAGACGCGATTGCGGCCTCAGCGTGTAGTAGCAACGCGAAAGCAATACGCGGACAGAGTCCTCACCCGGGAGCAGTCTCTGGCAGTGAATGTATATATCTACACCTTGCGCACGCACGCGAATCAGATTGCGCTGAGGCTTATATAGCATGCACCCGTCATCCTCGCGTTGCTGTCGTCCCCGGCGCTTACGAGGCTTCACGAAGGGCACTCGTCGAGCACTCTCCTACAGGCGCGCCATACCAGTCAAATATATTGCACGGAGAGAATACAGGAGATGTTCCAACCACTAGCGTGTACACGAGACGGCAATCACAGACGGAAATACAAGGGTATACCATCCAAGGCTAGGTCAATATTCCTACAGTACGGCGCAGCCCAGGGATTCAAAGCGAGTCTCAAAACAATGCGGACGTCCAAAGTAACCGAAATACGAAGACACAAACCCGAAGGTATCTGATCAGCGCCGACGCTGCAGGCTCAAAGGGGCTGCATGATGTCCGTCAGAATCTCATGCAAATCCCCGGAAAATAGCTCACCTCGATAGTACACAATCACGCCCCATAATGCACAAAGTTCACCCATCGCTCTAACGTCATCCCTCTCTTCAACCTCAGCTTCCGCACCGCATGCTGCAGCGCCCGCGCCGACCTCTCTCCAAAAGGAACATCCCGCCGCTCCTCCGTGAACATATACCCGTAGAAGTGCGCCGCCAGGTCGCGCCCGTCCAGGTCGGCCATCTCCCACATTGTCCCAACGACGCTCCGGAAACCACAGTGCTGCATCGCTGCCGCAAGGTGCAGTGCCTCGTCGGGCGTGCGCAAGTCGGCCGGCTCGGCGGTGTGACACGCGGAGAGGAACGCGAACTCGGCGTGTGGAAGGCGCTCGCGCGCGATGTCGAGCAGCGTGAGGCGGTCGTCCTCGTAGAGCCGGAACGCCGCCTCGAACGGCCTCTCTGGCTCGAGCGTGCCGTGGCAGGCGAAGTGGACAAAGTTGTGTTCGCGCAGGCCTGCTTGCACAGCGGGGGTTGTCGCCTCGGCCGAGATGAGCGCGGTCGTTGCGCATCCCAGGGGCACCACCGTCTCCTGGACGGCCTTGATCTCTGCTCTGACGCTTGGGAGGGATGCATCGGGCTGCCCGATGACAAGTAGCGACGGAGATCTGGTGGCCTCCTTGGCACGCGCTTGGGACTCGATCAGAGAGGAGAGCGTCGGGGTGTATGACGAGATGTAGACATCCGAGAAGTAGCGTTTGGCCTTGCCTGTGGTTGGGATCGGGCCCATGGCATGTAGGGGAAGGGAGCAGAAGACGGATGTCGGGCACCACCAAACGCGAGAGCCCTCTGGAATTCCGAGTTCCTGGAGTTTAGCGATGACAGGCTGACCGATGTGTGTGTAGAGCTGCTCGAGGACGGATCGGAGGGTACGATCATATTGCTTTGAGTCGAGGCCGTGCGTGCGGCGCGTGTCTAACAGTTCGTTCATCAGTTCAAGGCCGCGGTCACAGGACATTGCGGGTGTTGGGATGAAGGAGGGAGGAGCGTCACGGAGTATGATGAAGACGCCGCATGGTCCAAAGAAGGTCCGATTGGTGAAGATGACGGGGCCATGTGATGCAGCAACACGGAGAATTTCGAAGGGCACGCTCTTCATGAAGTGCTCGAAACTAGGTAAGGCTCGGATCTGGGAAATGATGGCCTCGCGGTGGACAGATAGCGCCTTCCGTTCTTCGAGGCTGCTGCTGAATTTGTCTGCAGGTCCTGTCTGCTCGGGATCCGGAAGTTGGACACCGTGAATGTGTAGCGCTGTCCGAGCATCGCGGAGCCCAGGACTCGATGTGGTAATTTCTTCCAGACATTGGCTGACGGCCACAAATTTGGATGCCAGGACCTCATTCATCGCCGAAAGACGGTCCACCGAGGTGCGGAACCCACGCAGCTCAGACCACAGGAAAGACCTGCCCCTCTCGAGGGTCTCCACAGCTCGTTCGATTTGACCAGCCTCAGCCCAATGGGATGCATAGTCCGATGCGCTGGTGTGGCCGAGCTCGAGTTCCAGTGCCAGGCATACGTGACGCGCCTGTAAAGTTGGCCGAGTCGCGAGGAAATTCTCCAGAATCGATTGGACTTTTTCGTACGCCAGCGACGCGGAAGGGTGGCCATGTGCTGCGGCGGCCCAGAACCTCGCAGCCAGAAATCTGCCGCGGTCGCCATTCTCTTCGACCGTAGCTACTGCTTGATAAATGGACATGGACTCCTCGAGATCCTCTGTGCGCTCGAATAGCCCGTAGCGCAATCTCAAGCCATGAGCGAGCAAAGCCATGTAGATAACCCATAATGCACCGCCGCTGGTCCGACTCAGCCGAGCTACAGCTTCCCTGGCCATCCTTATTCCATCCTCGAGACATTGAACTTCGCCCGTTTGCAGGAAAGTCTGATGTAAATCAAAAAGCCGCTGACACTGGTCGCATTCGTGCTGGATATAGCGATCTCTCGTCGTCATGAAGTAGCCAGTAGTTTGGTCATCCTGGCCCGCGTCAGTTCGAGATTCCATCCCTTTTGATTGGAGAGACCGCTACTCACCGGGGGATTCACCCGGTCAGTAGTGAGCCTATTCTTCTCCTCGCTCACGGGCGCTAGACTGAATCGCTTCCTCATGCATGACTCTGCCTCTTCGAGGTCCTCCGGGTGCCCGTAATACTTGGATCGCCTCCTCAGCATTGAAGCTAGCATGTCTATAGCCTCGATCCAATTTGTGCTCCCAGCTGTGTATTTCTCTAGTAATATGCGACAGGTCGAGATGCTTTTCTCCAGAAATTCCGGCTTTGATGAGAATAGAAATGTGATAAATGAACACCGTACGATACGCCAGCGGAAGGTGTTGCACAAATTCTCCGAAATTTGGGGAGTCGGGAACGACACGCATTGCTCGAAAAGGTGGATGGCCTCCTCCAGATTGTTTTCAACTAGCAATCGGGTGCGGTGAACAAGTATTTGAGCAAGTTGCGCTCGGAGTAATGGGAAATCCTCGTGTCTGGACGTCTTTGATGCCTCTCGCAGGTGATGAACGATGGCCCCTTCGTGAGTGGATTGGCCGCCTTCGTCGGAAGTGACAAGATGGGCCCCCGCCAGATCAATGAGAAGTGGGATTCGGACGTGAAGGTACTCTGGATCACCCAACGAATGCAGGTGTTGATACAGGTGGAGCATCTCTTCAACATTCTTGTGCTGTTCGGGACCCGAACCTGCCCTGACTTCGTGTCGTAATGCATAGAAAAGAAGTAACACGACCGCGTTGCGATTGACTCCGCTGTGCTCGAGCGGATATCCGAGGAGATGACGACTATATACAATAACATGTTTGATGTCTGAGTCGCTGTGGGTAAGGTCGAAGCGCCGGTCCAATAACACCGTAAGCGTGAAGAAGGTGAGGACTGGGTTGATGCGATGTGGATTGGAGGGGCGGGATGGGAGAAGCAGAGCCTCAGCTAGGAAGTTGATAGCACTGTTGAGGTCGTCTTCCTCTCTAGATGTCTGGAAGCGGTTGAGCCTCAGCACGGAAATTTGAACAAGGGCATGAGGCCTCATGGGATGAAAGAGGGGCAATGAGGCGAGCAGGTGCAACAACCTGACTTCCTCCACTGGATCCGCTGCTCGGAATGGTAGCATAGTTGAGCAGGCACGGCTACCCGTTGAGATTATGAAGCAGAAAGCTTACCTGCCATATTGCGAGTCGCTTCAGGCGTTGAAACTCTGTGCCCCGATGCCTGCTCGGAGATAGTACTAGGAAACTAGAGAACAATACAGTTCGAATCGGTTAGACGGTGCGCGAATACTACGTTCTAAGGAAGTTGGTAACACATACTTCGTACCTGTTCGAGGTGGTCGAAGGGCTGTGTGTCTTCGAGGTTGCCTCGAGTCCACACCTGCGGCCACACCAATTCGGGGTCAAACCGCGAAGCCGTCTTACATAATCGAATACAACAATAATCTGATCCGATCCAATTTCCTTGCCCATCCATTTGAACCAACATCTACAACCGCCATGATGCGCGGCCCCCACCCCAACACACGCCCTCCGGCGCGTCTCCCAAGGCTCACTCTTTGCTCTCTCGTGCTCCAGCGTCCATTCCGACGCGCCGCACGCCCCGTCCTCGAGCCTGCGCTCGCCGAGCTTGCCGACGAGGCCGACGCGCTGCGCGCGAACGTCGGCGGCCTGCGCGCGCTCGCTCGACTTGTTCAACGGATTGTTTGCGAGTTAGCTGCACGCGATGGACATGAATGCGCTGACGATCGGGGGGCCCGAGGTGCGTCCGCGTTGTGTCGCGTCGCGTCATACTTATGGCCGGTAGCGTGGCGGGCGGGCCGGTAGCAGGCGCCGATAAGCGCGTCGTACGTCTTCAATGCGCGGCGAAGGGCTGGTGCGTTGGCTGTCCCTCTGGTGCTAGGGTTCTGCTCATGCGCGCTGTCGCGCAGAGGAAGACGCGCACGCGGCGCTCGAGGCGGCGCAGGCTCAGTTCCAGCTCGCGCTCGCGCCGAAGCTGGATGACACTGCGGATGCGGCCACGCTGGGGGAGGACACGACCTTCGCGAACGACTCTGTCGTTCCTGGTCCATCCAAGAACGCGCCAGCCAAAAGGCAGTCAAGAAGAAGGGCAAGGCGAAGCTGATGCCGAAGGAGAAGGAGAAGAAGGATCGGAGCGTGCGTGCGCTTTTTTTGCTCTCGCGCGGTGCATCGTCCGACGTTGGGGTTTGATTTTCAGATAGCGGCTGGGAAGGTCGTGTCGTCGCTGCCTCTCGAGTTTCGGGGAGCGATCCGGTGAGTGTTTCAGTACATTGGAGGCGGCGCGGGCGTGTCACCTTGCTCGTTCCAGAATCTACGGTGCAACATCGAAATAGTCATTGAGAAACTCATGGACAGCGAGGGCAGGGGCATCAAGCGTCAGTGGACTCTCTTCCTCCCTCCTTCTTGCGCACTCTCTTACACGTCCGCACAGCGAACGAGATGATCGTGCCTCCGGACCTGAACCAAGCGCGGGCGAACAAGTGTTTGATTGCGCTTGTGAACCGGAAGATTTCACGAAGGACAACAGCACGGTCACTGGGCTGTTAGCTTGCGTGGGCACTCTGACACTCATGCTGCGACGTGCAGGGCACCGTGTTATACCACTGGCGATATACCAAGCTGAGCCACACCGCAGTAACACCTGCAATAATCGCTTGTATCCAGTGACTGGCTACTCATGGGCCTTGTTATCAATGTTCCGCGAGAAGGCTTCTTCGACGTGTAGTCCCCCTGGAGCACAGTCATTCTAGAAACCAACTGCGAGGTGCATTGACCCAGGTATGCGCATTTCCATGAGCTCACCATCTGAAGTCACCACCGAACACAGCGACGCGTCATCAGTATCCGATACGAGGCGACTACAGTCCGAAGTCGAATCCCTTCGCCGCGACCTGCTGCAGCTTGGTGCATAGCGATTCGAAGCCTCACCGAGCTACTATACGGAGCAGCGCACGCAATAGACGCGTTTCTGTTGCGCGCTGGAGGTGGTTGGAGGGTTATTGTGATGTTATTTGGCGCGTTCATATCACGCCGTGTGCCACCTACTGTATCCATAAGCATTGTGATGGCTCCCTTTCGCCTTTGTTCCCGCTCGGGACCTGCGCCCGTGCATCCCAATGATCTCGATCAACGGTCAACTGGTGAGGTGACCAGTGACTGAGCACTCAGGTACTCAAGTTCATATACGGAAAGCGAGCACGAGCTAGAATCATAATCTACACACGGGCTGCCAGCGGCCCTGTGAACATAGACCTTGACCGTATGGACACCTCGGCGGCCTACAACTGCCAGCGCAGGAGTTTCTCAGAGGGCATATGGCGCAGCGGGTGCAGCCGAGGGAAAAGGGCAACATGCTGGGTATCGTTCAGGAAGAAGTGTCTCACAGTGGCAGTCACGCAGGCATGTTATCGTCGGCTCGGGGGACCCGGAGGCGGCGCCAAGACCGGCCGGCCCCGCGCACTGGCGGGTGCCGGTGCCGTATTACGGTAGCTTACTGCACCTGGCAAGGTCAATCCAAGGCCAATCTGTCTCGGCCATTCGAGCACTTTTCTACATTTGCCATACTCGTTGGCCCTTGGCCTTCCTTGACTTCCTATGTGTTCTTGGTGCACCTCTGCGAGTTCCGCGATGAGGCTCTGTCGAGGACGAAGCCCACATAACGCGGCAACCGGCTGCCTGCAATAGCGCGATGTTGTGACACGGCGGAGATGCTTTATTCGTGGAGAGAAGTTGGCGGTGGCGGGAAGTCTTCTATGGGTTCGTCCATTTCAACGCCCGTCCCGCTAACTGCAGAGCTAACAAAGCGGCTGCAACGTCGGTTGCTCAAGCAGCTTCCGTTACCTCTGCGTGATGCTTAGTTCCCAAACCGATTTGCAGAGGATACACGTCATACGACTCAGTCGAAGAACGAACGAGCTCGAGCTTATCTCCGTCGCTGTCGGAGGTCGTCATGCTGGGAAATTAACACGTCGTCGGTCTCTCTTTGTTCATGCGGTTCCCATACCCGACGCATGGACCAACCTCCCCTATGATTCAGCAAGCGCGATCTGGCCCTGACAGCGCTGCATCCCTTCTGACTGCTATATAGTTCTGCCAGCAAAGCAACTAGCAGAGCCCCTCATTTCTTCTCACCGCCAAGCCCATTCCAAGACCTGACCAGCATGCGTCTTGGTCGTGCTATACGTTCCGGGCTGCCCATCGTCCTCCAGCAGGGTGTTATTTGTCTCCGCCGCCGCCTCTGATCCATGTGTTAAAGTCGCGGGTCTCACCTTCGCAGATCCTGCGGAGGTCATCGCGTGCCAAAAGTCGTTTCCTTTTAACGAGACTCTGAGGCAGAATGTCCCTCTGTTGTCTCACGCGTCTTTGACTTCTACACATTCGAGGACTTTTACTTGAACTCGCCACCGCCTTTCCAAGAGTCTACGACAACATCCGCGCGGAGCTCGCGCGGATCAACGCGACTAAGTATCCAGTGAGTAGATCATCCGCATCTCCCACGGATTCTCCATTAAATGACGGGCTTCTCTTCTCAGACTGACTATGATTTCAATCTGGATCTGTACAACTTCGCACACCAGCTGAATGACGGCCACACTGGTGTGTTCTCTTGGCATCTATGCGCGGGTAGCGTTGAATCCGTTCATAGCCTGGTTCCCGGCGTGCTACATGTCGTACCAGAACATATTGCCAGCTCCAGTTGTCATTCTGGAGGGTGAAGTCTTCATCACCCCCGATTCTGTCGAGTTCCTGACTCTGCTGGGACCCGACTTTACCAACTTCTTTGCGGCAAAGAATTTTGCTTGGCAGCGTTTCGCCGGCGCAAAGGTCCTGAGCATTGGTGGTTTGGCTCCCTTCGACTACATCGACAAGATTGCTCGAGAGGTTTCCGGAAACTACCTCGACCACAACGTTCGAGTGAACAGCGTGGTCAGCAGCTACCGCATCTCCGGCACAGATTTCTCCCAGCGCCTTGGCGACCTCGCCGGCCCTGTGTTCATTACCCAAACGAGCCTCGAATTCACGCTCATTCCTGTAAACTCGACCAAATCAGAAGTTGTCGACTTTCCCTTCGTTGCCGATTTCACTGGTTCCCCGTTCACGGATGGACCTTCTTAGTGAGCCGACTAGAATCCGAGTCAGACTGTGCGTTGACCGAATGTCCCTAGCTGGGCCAACAACTGCGCTGCGAATAACGCCACCAATGGTGTTGACCGCAAGAACGCTGGCCCGTCGCCAGACACTACCCTCCAGCCTGGGCTGAGCCACCGCGCCTGGCTCGCGCAGCGATTTTTGACCCTGCTCCACCCAAGTCTGCGGTTGGCCTCCCGGGGCCCTTCCTTCCTACTCTGACCCCCACAAACGGAAGCACTGGTGTCATTAAGTCGTTCGTTCTTCCCGGGAATAAAACTGGAGTTGTACGTGCACTTCGATATCACTGAAGCATGTCGCATCTGACGAGCCCATTTCTGTGTGCCAGATGTTCGTTGGCTCATTTGAAGGCGACTTTAACCAGTTCCCTGTTGATGTGGAGGCTGCTGTTAACCAATTCAAGGCATCTGGTGTCAAGAACGTCCTGATCGACGTAACCAACAACGGAGGTCCGTAACGTTCATTGTATGGGACCCGGAAGGTCTGAAGCTGGACTGCAGGTGGCTTCGTGTGCCTGGGATTATTCCTTCACTCGTACTTGGCCGGCACCAACTTTGGATTACCGTGCGTATCTGGAAGATGCGTCTAAGGTTCCATCTTAACTCACTATGTCAGTGGGTTCCAATCCACTTCTCGCGCCAACCCGCTTGCGCAGAAGATCGTGACAGCCGACATTGCTCTAGGTGTCAATTCGAACCTTGCCTTCTACCCCGGCGACAACTGTGTGCCACCTTTCCCATCCGGTATCTAGTACATGCTCAATGTTGGTTATAGGGCTCTTCTTGAACGGCACTCAGATGCCCGCCAATTTTGACTACAACACTCCTTCCGTCCCTGCCATCGTCAATGGGCGTAGCCAGCCCACTTCGCAGCGCTTTGAGGTAAAGGTTTTCTTCATCCTTTACTTCGTCTCTGGTTCTCATTTCGCGAACCAGGACGTCTGCCCTCCTTCGCCTGTGGAGATACCTGCTACTCCTCCTTTCGATCTCGAGTGCGTCCATATAATCCTCAAACGTCTCACTACACCTAATTCTTTGATCCCAGAAATGTAGCCATTGGTAAGAAGGTCGACTCATCGCCATCGTTAGATCGTCGCTTACTTCACCTCAGTCGGCAATGGTGACTGCGCGTCGACTTGCTCCCTGTTCACCACTGTCATGTTTGAGCGCCACAACACCAAGACCGCCATCTTCGGAGGCAACCCGCACCAGGACATCCAATACAAGGGTATGTTGGCTGGGGCCAGGCTAGGGCTAGGTGCTGATAGCAGTACTTGCAGGTATGGCCGGCAACCAAGTGTTGGAATTCTCCGACTTGGACACCGAAATCAAGACTGCTGGCCTCAAGGATGTTCGTATAACCACTGCTTTCTGGTCGCCGATTATGCCATAATAACTGACTGTCTCCCGCAGGACCCTCTTGCCCCTCCGGACCTGTATGACACGTGTTCCGACACATTTTTGTATCCATCTAACTTAGAATATACAGGCTCGTCAATGCCAACATGCGCCACAACTGGAGAATCGGTACGTTGCAATGTGAAATCGAAGCCTCCCAGACCAATTCACTGACCCTCCTGTACAGCTTACAGCTTTTTCAACGAGAAACTGCCGATTGCCTACGTCTCTGAACAGCCGCAGTGTGCGTGCTATCTCTCCCTCTCTGTATTCCCGGTTGGCGCTTGTTGATACTCCGGTCCCCAGTACGTTTCCAATACACGACCGACACATACAACAACCCTCAAAACCTCTGGACCTTTGCGTCAGTATTATGGTTCTCGGTGTATAGCGCGCTGCTAACAACGAATACAGCGAGTCCAAGCTTTTCTCCGGATGATAATATTAGGTACAGCTCTAGTATGATCTCGCTTGTGAGGACGAGAGTGCGTACAGAGTATACCTATTTCGAGGATATCGATCGTGGAGTTTTTCCATGAAGCTTCGAGCTGCGACCCATACCTCGCAGCGTGGCGAGAGCTGCGTAAGCTATCAAGCCCATAAGCAAGGAGAATATGGATTACAGGCAGAAACATGACACAACATCAAGGATGTAGTGGAGAGCCAACCGGCTCATCAGAACAACGAAGCAGTCAAACGTCATGATAATGGCGATTCCGTAGAGAGACTCGTGCTAGTGAGCCTCAGCACAAGCAGCTTATGTTAACGGGGTCCCATCGGACGCGCAAAGTCCCGTCAAGTCGACAGACACTATGAACTGAGAAGGTCAGAATTTATCAGAAACCGCGCATGATTCTCGAGACTTTGTGTCGTCAGGCCTTGATGACACGCAAGAAGAAAGGCGAGCGCCGACTCGACTTACTACCTTGAAGGTCCGTAGTGAGATGCTCTCGCCGAATATCTTCATACAGGCACACCCTACCAGTCAGACATATCGCGTAGCGAGAATACAGAAGACGCTCTGGCCACTAACGTACACGAGAAAACAATCACAGGCATGAAGAAATTGAAGGGCATATCATCCGGTCAGTATTCCTACAGTACGGCGCGATTAAGGAACCGAGAGCGAGTCTCGAAGCAATGCAGACATCCAGAGTAACCAAAGCACGAAGACACAGACCTGACACAAACCCGAAAGTATTTGACGCGGCGAACGCTATAAGCCTGAAGGGTCAGAGTTTGTCAGAGATCCCATGCAAATGCTTGGAAACGGCTTACCTCGACAGTACACAATCACGCCCCATAATGCACAAAGTTCACCCACCGCTCCAGCGTGACCCCTTTCTTCCTCTTCAGCTTCTGCAGCGCATGCTGCAGCGCCCGCGCCGACCTTTCTCCAATTGGCATATCCCGCCGCTCCTCCGCGAACATGTACCCGTAGAAGTGCGTCGCCAGGTCGCACCCGTCCGCGTCGAGCATCTCCCACATCGTCCCGACGACGCTCGGGAAGCCGCAGTGCTGCATCGCCGCCGCGAGGTGCAGCGCCTCGTCGGGCGTGCGCAGGTCGGCCGGCTCGGCGGTGTGGCACGCGGATAGGAACGCGAACTCGGCGTGCGGGAGGCGCTCGCGCGCGATGTCGAGCAGCGTGAGGCGGTCGCCCTTGTGGAGCTGGAATGCCGCCTCGAAGGGTCGCTCTGGCTCGAGCGTGCCGTGGCAGGCGAAGTGGACAAAGTTGTGTGCGCGCAGGCCTGCGCGCACAGCGGGGGCAGTCGCTGCGTCCGAGATGAGCATGGTCTTTGCGTGTCCCAGCTCCTGGACGGCCTCGATTTCTGCCATGGCGGTTGGGAGGGATGCATCGGGCTGCCCGATGACAAGTAACGACGGCAACTCGGTGGCCTCCTTGGCGCGCGCACGGGACTCTATCAGAGAGGAGAGCGTCGGGGTGTATGAGGAGATGTAGACATCCGAGAAGTACCACTTGGCCTTGCTTGTGGACGAGATCGGGCCCATGGCATGTAGGGGAAGGGAGCAGAAGACGGATGTAGGGCACCACCAAACACGGGAGCCCTCTGTAATCCTGAGTTCTTGGAGCTTAGCGATGACAGGCTGACCGATGTGTGTGTAGAGCTCCTTGAGAACGGATCGGAGGGTGCGATCATATTGCTTCGAGTCGAGACCGTGCGTGCGGCGCGTGTCTAACAGTTCGTTCATCAGCTCAAGGCCACGGTCATAGGACATTGCGGGTGTTGGGATGAAGGAGGGAGGAGCGTCACGGAGTATGATAAAGACGCCGCATGGTCCATAGAGGGAGCGGTTGGTGAAGATGACGGGGCCATGTGAAGCAACAAGGCGGAGAATGTCAAAGGGCACGCCCTTCATGAAATACTCGAAACCAGGTAGGGCTCGGATCTGGGAAATGATGGCCTCGCGGTGGTCATTCAGCGCCTTCTGGTCTCTCAGAAGGCTACTGAACTTGTCTCCGGGTTCTGGTTGCTTTGGAAGTTGGATATCGTGAACGTGCAGCGCTGTTCGAGCATCGTAGAACCCGGGACTCGACGTGGCGATCTGTTCCAGACATCGGCTGACGGCCACAAATTTGGACGCCAGGACCTCGTTCACCCCCGAAAGACGGTCCACCGAGGTGCGGAATCCACGCAGCTCAGACCACAGGAAAGACCTGCTCCTCTCGAGGATTTCCACAGCTCGTTGGACTTGACCAGTTTCAGCTCGATAGGATGCATAGTCCGATGCGCTTGTGCGACCGAGCTCTTCCCGCGCCAAGAACTCATGTCGTGCTTGTAAAGTTGGCCGAGTCGAGAGGAAATCCTCCAAGATCGATAGGACCTTCTCAAACGCCAACGGTGTAGAAGGGTGGCTCGATGTACGTGCTTCTTGGGCCCAGAGCAGCGCAGTTTTGAATGCGACACCGTAGTCGGCACTGTCTTCGGCCACTGATCGACTAATGGACATAGATTCCTCGAGATCCTCTGTGCGCCCGAATAAACCGTAGCGTATGCTCAAGAAACAAGCGAGTTCTGCCCTATAGGGAGGCCACGCGGCATTGAGGTGGGCCCGAGCCGAAGCATTCCTGGCCGTCCTGATCGCGTCCTCAAGATATTGAACTTCGCCCGTCTTCTCGAAAGCCAGGTATAAATTCATGCATAGCCGAAACATTGCCTTGCGCTGGTCCAAACCACACAGTATGACTGTCATCTTGAATTGATCGGTCATTTGATCATCCTGGCCTGTGTCAGTTCGAAATTTCACCCCTGTTTTGAATGGAGAGATCGTTACTCACCGAGGGACCCACTCGGTCAGTAGTGGGCTTATTATTCTCCTTGCGCACGAGCATTTTCGATTCTCCATATTGAGGATCAGCGGCGCTCAAGGTCCCATTGACAGAAGTAGGCCCCTGGGGCGCTGGACTGAATCGCTTCCTTATCCATGACTCTGCTTCTTCGAGGTCCTCCGCAGGCCCGTAATGCTTGGATCGAAGCGTCAGCAAATCAGCAAGCAATTCAACAGTCCAGAACCATTCTGTGGTCCCAGCCGTGTATTTCTCAAGCAATATGCGACAGTTCGAGATGCTTTTCTCCAGGAATGCCGGCCTTGACGTTTCTAGAAATGCAGAAAGTGAACTGATTACAGCAAGCCCGCGGATGTTATTGTACTGATCCTCCGAAAGTCGAGGCGTCGAAAAGGACAGACATTGCTCTAAGAGGTGGATGATCTCCTCCAGCCGGTCATCACCTAAGTTCACGAAGCGGAGGAGGAGTATACGGGAAAGATACACCCGGAGAGATGGTAAATCCTCGCGTCTGGACGTTTTTAATGCCTCTCGTAGGTAATGAAGGATGACCTCTTCGTGGACAAATCGACTGCCTCCGTGGAAAGCTGTGGCATCATGGGTCTTCGCCAGACGAAGGAGAATTGGGATTCGAAGGGAAATGTACTCTGGGTCGTTCAAAGCGTGCAGGTGCTGATACAGGTGCAACATCTCTTTGATATTGTTGTGTTTGGGATCCGTACGTGCCTCTTCGTACAGTGCATCGAAAAGAAGATGCACAACTTCGTTTCGATCGACCCCGTTGCGCTGAGCGGGCATCCGAGGAGATGGCGGCCATACACAACAACATATTTGATATCTGAGTCGCTCTGGGTAAGGTCGAAGCGCCAGCTCAATGACAACGTAAGCATGAAGAAGGTGAAGATTGGGTTGATGCGATACGGATTAGAGGGACGGGATGGGAGAAGCAGAGCCTCAGCTAAGAAGTTGATAGCGCTGTTGACATCGTCTCCTTCTCCAGAAATCCGGAAGCGGTTGAGCCTCAACGCTGAAATTCGAACGAGGGCAAGAGGCCTCATGGGATGGAAGAGGGACCATGAGGAAAGCAGGTGTTCAAACTGCGCTTCTGCTGCCGGACTCGCTGCGAGTGGCTGCATTGAGCATGGCACGGCCGCCTGTGTGAAATCATGAAGCAGAAAGCTTACTTACCTGTCATGTTAAGTATCTCACGTGTTGATACTCCACGTCCTCGGGATGCCTGCTCGGAGATAGGGAACTAGAGAACGATACAAGTCAAATCGGTTAGAAGGTACACGAGCGCCACGTTCTGAGGAAGTTGGTGACGCGTACCTGTTCGAGGTAGTCGAAGGTGGATACCCCCTGCACTGATAGAATCGATTCAATGTGATGCCTTGAGGTTTTGTCCTTCAGAAAGGTGCGCGACCGAGGCAATGAGCACAAGAAGCATAGGACCATCTGTCCTTGGGCGAATGTATATATGTAAAGGGACCGGTTGGCGTGTATTCATCATGTGCGACTGTACTGATAGCTGTAGTACTAGTATACCCCGGCGGTGCGTGGCGACCACTTGGACGCCGCCTCCTGAGTCTGGTACTTATGTGGTAAGTATACCGGATGCGCGCCACGGGGAAGGCAAAGGGAAGACTCACTGAAAGCAGCTGGCCTCTGTGTCTGCCACATCGCCGACCGTCCCCCCCTCAGTCCCTTTTCCGTTTCGTGGCAGCTCCGTTGTGTAGTTGGTGGCTCGCCTGTCTCTCCAAAGGCATGTATATATCGGAACGTCTTGGCATGTCCTGTGTCTGCGTGCGGGACCCGGCGGTTGCTCGGCGCCAAAAATGAGCGCGCCCTCGAGGTTGCTTCGAGGTCACACAGCGCAGCACCTGCCGCAAGCTGCCGCACCAAGGGCTTTTTTCGGAGTCCTCTTACATAATCAGATGTACCAATCTAATCTCGAACCAACACTTACAACCGCACAATGCGCGGCCCTCCACCCCAACACACGCCCCTCCGGCGCGTCTCCCAAGGCTCCCTCTTCGCCCTCTCGCGCTCCGGTGCACATCCCGACGCGCCGCACGGCCTGGGCTTCCTCGAACCCGCCCTCGCCGAGCTCGCCGACGAGGCGGACGCGCTGCGCGCGAACGTCGACGGCCTGCGCGCGCTCGGCGCGTCGCTCGACACGTTCAACGAGGCGTTCGCGAGCTGGCTGTACGCGATGAACATGAATGCGCTGACGGTGGAGTGGCCCGAGGTGCGTCCGCGCAAGTCGCGTGGTGTGGCCGGTGGCGTGACGCGCGGATGTGTGGCAGGCGCCGACGGACGCGTCGTACGTCCTTGCACGGCGGAGAGCCGGTGCGTTGGCTGTTCCTCTGGCATTGGGGCTTTGCTTATACGTGCTGTTGTGCAGAGGAAGACGCGCGCGCGGCGCTCGAGGCGGCGCAGGCGCAGTCCCGGCTCGCGCTCGCGTCGAGGCCGGACGACACGGCGGACGCGGCCACGCTAGGCGAGAACACGACCTTTGCGAACGACTCTGTCATCCCTGGTCCGTCCAAGAACTCCGCGACCAAAAAGGTGGTCAAGAAGAAGGGCAAGGCGAAGCTGACGCCGAAGGAGAAGAAAGAACGGAGTGTGCGTGCGCTTTGTTACTCTCGTGCGGTGCATAGTCTGAGAATTCGGGTTTGGCTTTCAGATAGCGGTTGAGAAAGTTGTGTCGTCGCTGCCTCTCGAGTTTCGAGGGAACGATCCGGTGAGTGTCTCGGTGCATTGGGGGCGGCGCGGGCGTGTCACCTCTCTCGTTCCAGACTCTGCGGCGCAACGTCGAAATGGTCATCGAGAAACTCATGGACAGCGAGGGCAGGGGTATCAAACGTCAGTGAACTCTCCTACGTATCCCCTCTTGCGCGCGCTCTTACATGTCCGCACAGTGATTGAGATGATCGTACCTCCGGACCTGAACCAAGCGCGGGTGAACAAGTGCTTGATTGCGCTTGTGAATCGGAAGATTGTCTCAAAGGACAACAGCACGGTCAGTGGGCCGATAGCTTATGTGGGCGCTGTGACGCTCACGCGATGTGCAGGGCACTGTATTATACCACTGGCGAGGCGTACCGACCTGAGCTGTGTAACAATCACTTGTATCTATATTGACTTGCTACCTATATGCCGTGTTGCCGGTTACAGTAGCGTGTTCTGCAAGAAGACTTCTCCTGTGTGTGGTCTCTGCACTAGTCTTTACCAGCTGCGGCTCAGTGCATTAATTGACCGGCGCATCGGCGGGAAGGACCCGTGAGTATTTACGCGAAAGGTGGTCCGTGCGCAGATCGATGGGTATATAAACCCGCCGCGACACTGTGAATCCTCATACTACCTTGATGGCATAGGCCCCTTCACCTACCTGGGTTTATGGGCCGTGGGGGCCTCCCATAGCACGGCGACCCTGTCCTCAGGGGGAACTCGCGGTTTGTATGGGCTTCGGCTCATGCACCGTCGCAATATTTCCCTGTCCGTTCCGGCCCTCGGGCTGGGCGGCCTTTTTCTTGCCCGGACGCCATCCTAACCCTAACCTAGGGCACTCTCTACCGAACAGAGTCTCACACTCGATGCTCAATGTCAACGGCCGGGAACACGATTGGGTTGGGGGAGAACAGGGTGCAACATGTACGATTCACGCAATCAAGTGTGTACAACGAACTTAGCGTGTGTAGAACAAGCTTAGCTATCCCCCAATAACATGTGTATTCCATCCAAACCGCTTCGACTGCCCGTGCAAGTGTCCACTTCTAGGGCGTGTGATGTGCAAATTGGTTCCTGTGTTGAATATGGGGTGCACAGCCGAGGCGAAGCATGCAGCGACAACGTGGCGCGGTACGAAGTTCGAGGATCGATGTGGGGCTCGCTGCCTCGCCGTTCGTGACTGAGACAAAGGGTGCGTGTCACCTGCGGAAGCGAATGCCACGTCGTCGCGGATGTTGGTGGCAGTCGATTGAATGAAAAGTTGAAGTGGTGTGAGAGTTGGGAGAGAAAGAGTGGGAAAGAAAAAGGCGGGAATTGCGAGTTGGGCGAGACGCAAAACGAGTGTCAACAAATGGAATCGCAGCTTGGCCGAGTCGATCAACCGCACCGCGCTCAACGTTCGTCTCCGCTTTCCTCGACAACGTCGGCCGTCCTGGCTCGACAATGTCAGGCAAAGCTCCCCCAACGGGTCCCAGAGCTCTTCTCAACTCGCTCAATGGCAACGGTTCAAAGCGTCAGCCACCTGCAAACGACCCGTCCTCCTCTGCTCATTCATCCTCCTCGGCCTCTTCAACTCCCCTCATCAACCGTATCGGCGCAGCACCGCCCACAGGGCCTCGTAGCTTGTTGAATGGCGCACCGCAAGGCCGGGGTTCGAAGCCTGGGCTCAATGGGCACACGAACCCGCTCACTGGGCAGGCGAGACAGCCTCCAACGGGTCCTAGCGCTATGCAGCAGAAACAACCTCTGAAGGGCAAACAGGTCGAGATCAAATGGAGCCACCAGGCGATTGCGAGCACGGTGAGCTGTTCTGTGCAAGAGCAGGATCCTCTCGTGTTGATGTCTCATTTCTCTTCGCAGTCGCGCGCAGGCGAACCTGGTCCGTCCACCAACGCGCGCCCGCCGACCCTCGCCGCGACAGCTGTCAATGGAAAGCCCGCCTCGGGCTGGTCCTCCAGCTTTGCGACCATCGCCCAGCCCACCCCCGTCGGTCCCAGGGCCACCGCTTCTCGCTCGCTCTCGCAACGCCAGCCCCCTCAGCCATCTTCGGAGCCCCCGCCGCCGCCCCCGTCCATAACACCCCCGCCACCGCCTCCTCCTTCAGACACTCCGCCACCACCGCCGCCCTCGGACAGTCCCTCACCGCCTCCCCACCTCCCTCGGACGATCCGCCCTCACCGCCGCCGCCGCCGCCTCCCTTGGCGGAACCACCCCACCGCCGCCACCCACCTCGGAACCACCTCCTCCGCCGCCTTCGCGTCCGAGATCACCGCCGCCACCTCCCCCTTTGACCCCGCCTCCCCCACCCCCTTCGAGTGCGCCGCCGGCACCCCCGCCATCCTCTCATCCGCCCCCGCCGCCTCCTCCTACATCCCAGCCAGCGCCCTTGCCGCCTTCGAGCTCAGAGCCACGCCACTCTCAGAGCTCGAGCCGCTCGCTTCCCACACCCCCACCGTCCCTTCCACCCCATCCTTCCGCGTCCCGAACACACCGACCTTCGACATCCTCCCTTCAATCTTCGTCTACCATCCGAATACCTCTTCCTCCCCGCCCCGACACATCGCGTCTGTCGGCGCGGTCGTCGTCGTCGCGTGTGGTATCGCCTGTGCGCTCTCCGCTGCCACCATCCCAATCATCAAAACCGTCGTCACCCCTTCCTCTGCCACCCCCGCGTCCTCCATCGCCGGCGCCTGTATACTCTCTTCCGCCGCCGCCCCCATGGCCGCCGGCACGATCAGAGTATCCTGCCGAAAGGAATTTCAAAGTTCTGTTCGACTCTACCATTGACAAGGATAGAGATTTGAAATTTGTGCTCCTGATGGACAAGGTG
>WTXD01000148.1:0-26875 GCA_022496205.1 Gloeopeniophorella convolvens | reverse complement strand
AGCATAGTCCACAGACGAGCGCATGCTGGTTATGTTATAGATAACTTACTGTACGGACATTAGCTATCTAGAAGTGTGGCCGCTTGGGTATTCCAGCGTTGCGTGCGAGTACCGGTATCGTAGCGCGAGGAGGTGGAGCCCACGCGGGCGGAGGCGGAAGAGCGTACATTGTCGGAGTCCTCGCGGGGGACTGTGGTGGCTGCGATGCGAAAATCATAGGCCTGGAAGAGGGCCGGGCCGGCGGAGTTTGAGTCGGCGCAAACTGCGCAGGCCAATACAGTGGCGCGGAGGGTGGCCCGGCACTTGCGGTGGGTGCAAGTAGGTGTTGGGGAGTCGGTGGTGGAGCGCGTGAGGGCGGAAATGGAGGCAGATCACCCCCGGGCGTATACTGGAGCTCATGCCCAGGAGGCTGCGAGACCGGGGTGTGGTAGTGTGATGCGCTCAGAGACTGGTGCTGCGCTGGTGTGGACAGATAATTGATGGGGGCTGCTTAACGGTTGGGCACGCATGAGGTTCGAGAATGAACTATGCAAATCGGACTGGAAACGCTCACCTTCATACATGCCTGAAGTCTGGTTAAACCCGGCGGCTTGACTCGCATTGACAGTGAGCCATGCTGGCACATCACAAAAGGCATCCTGAGAGATGTCCGTCGGCACGTCAGAGATCGCGGGTGGGGGTCCGAATTGGCTCACGCCAGCGCTGGGCCACGGCATGTCATGGAACGCATTCTGAGACATGTCCATTGGCACATCGGAGAACGCGAGCGAGGGACCGGCCTCACCCGTGCCGGGCCACTGGGACGCGTTATTGAACATGTCCTGGGCGACGTCCATCGACATGTCACGAAACGAGAGTGGGGAAGTGATGCGGGCAGGGGGCGTAAACGTAGAAGGAAGTACAGCCGGCACTGGCCCTGCGGCGTTAGCCCCTGCCTCGAGAGACTGAGGGGTCGCGTGGGTGCCGCGGTAGGCTGGACGGGGCCGGGGGAGTTGGCGTCTTGACTGGATGGGGGTTGGCGGATCGTATTGGTGTTGGGAAAGCCCGCCGTGCGCAGGTAGCAGTGACGATGAAGCAACCTGAGAGCCGGCACTGACAGCCCCGCGGTACATAGGCCGAGGTGCAGGCCGAGGAGCGAGGGGTCTGAGCGCAGCCTGAGACCTCTGCCGCAGCCGCAGGAAACGAAGCAACAACATCAGCAAGCAAAACGCCTCGCGAGTACTAAGAATAAACATACCAGTTCCTGCAAAAAGTCAGCTTCCTTGATCAAGCGTTTCCTCTCGGCTTCCTGTTGTGCGGCCTTGCGCTTGTGTTCCGCCTTTCTGCCTTTTCAGCATCCTTTTGATTCTTCTTCTCCTCGCGCTCCTTTGCTTTCCTTTCATCCGATTCGCGTTTCTCTTGTTCATGGGCCTCCGCCTTGTCCTGTTTTTTGCTTCTCGTTGCAAGCGATTGGCCTCATTTTTCTCTTCAAGACGTTGACGCTTAGCTGCCTCGTGCTTATCGGTTTCTACGGTGTGAACCTCGAGCACCTTTTGAGGACTTCCGCACCATGCTTATTCAAGGCCCACCAATTGGTGGCCACGGGGCACTGTTCGGATTGCCTGACGTTGTCAGGCTTCCTCCAGCGTGCGTATGTCGCAAATCCGTCCAATATGTCGTCGGACATCAAGCCTTCAGCGCCCCATGGCCGCGTTGAGTAACTTTTCAACCACGTACTTTGGCGCCATTCATTGAGGGCGTCTTTCACTGCCTCCAGCACCTCTCCTTGCCGCTTTGCGGGCCCAAGCGCCGTAACTTCGGGATCCTGGGGCTCACGCATTGCGCGTTTACCGGAAGCATTACGAGTTTTGCTGGGAGTAGGGTGAGTGATGATGGAAAGGTTTCGGTCATGATGTGGGGTCGAAGGTCGGCTTGGAGGTGTGGGAGAATAAGAGGCGTCGAGGATAGATGCCATAGCGGCGCAGTTGTCGCAACACAGCCCAACAGGCGCTATGGTGTAAGCGGATGTCAGCACCAACTTCTGAGCACGGGAATATGCGAACCCACGCTTCCGGGGCCCGGGATTGTTGAAGTGACTGTCTGCAACGTCGCGACGGCACCCAGTTGTCTCTATCCACTCGCGGAGACCATCTTCAATCTCCTTGCTGTAAATGACTTCACCCCCTTTGGGTGTGTTTTTCTTATTTTTCTCCTGAAAGACAGTTGGTTGAACCAGGAGGTATGCCCTCGCACGGCTGCCTCTGCCTCGTCCGGCTCGACCAGCGCGTTGCATCCACACAGAGAGTGACTTGGGCACCAAGAACTGCACGACAAACTCTACATTCGACAAGTCACATCCCTGTATATGAATCATAGGTGAGCCTACACAAGTACGCGGGTTACTGTCCCCACACACCATTCCAGCAGCCTCACTCGCAAGCAAGATGTCCAGAGCCCCACTATTGAAGTCTTCAATCACAGTGGCTTTGCTCTCGTCCCTGCACATTGCGTTATAGCATGCAACCCAACCCCGAAGGTGCTCCGGAAGGTGATCGCCAAACCACCGCAACGCCTCCATCGACAAGGTGATGTCATCGAAGAATATGACACCATGCTCGAGCGTCTGTAAGGCTTCGGGGGTACTGTGATCTGGTAGGAGAAACTTGAGCGCATCGAGGTCTGATTTTGCAGCTTTCATATGATGCACATGCCATTCAATGTTTGGGCGGTCGTTGCCTAGATTCAGGTGAAACGACGTATGTCGCTGCATATGCACTGATTTTCGGATTTCGACCAGGTCCGCTGGCGTTAGTGTTGCGGAGGTCACGAGGAATGGTATCCGATTCGAAACGATGGCACGCAACGTTCCAAGTTCACTGTATGCGCGCCGAAAGCTTTCGCCCCACTGTGTTATACAATGGGCCTCGTCTATCAAGAATGCCTTGATCCTTTGCCGTTTTGAAGGTGCCTCTAGTGCCGAGCGGAATTCAGGGTGCTTGAGGCACATCTCAGGAGAGGTGAGTATCACTTGGTACTTTCCATGCTTGAGGTCCTGGTGCGAATCGCTCAGTCCTCACGTTCGCAGCCAATGGTTCGAAACTCACTTCTCGGACCTCGGCATTATATGACTCTTTGTTTACAGCCTTTGCTCGAAGACCGACTTCCCGAAAACGCCGTTCCTACACACCGCACACCACGCCGCACCACCACCATATCGCATGGTAAGCCATTTGCCAGACGCGAGCCTCTGTGCTTACCTGATCATTCTCGAGAGCAGTCAGAGGAGATATGATAATCATCTCCTTGTTCGGCTGATAGAATAGGGGCAAGAAGAAAGGTATGGTCTTCCCAGCCCCAGTAGCAGCAATGACTTCACAGTCGATGCCCAGGATCAAACACTCAGCAATATCCAATTGCCAGCTCTCTGGCTTGATCCTGCCATCGGTTCATCTCAAACACTCCTCTTCCATCTTCTTCCGAGCTGCAGCTGAGTCATACTTGTCGCCAGCGTTCCGCTGCGCGTCGTTGAGCAGTTTCGACGACCGGGTTCGCTCGGTTTGATGATTCACCAAGGGTTGCGCGTCTCGTGGTGCCGTGTGGGCTTGCACTTGGCCTTTTTTTGATTGAGCCCTACCTTTTGTAGAAGGGCCGGGCTTAGGCATTGAGGATCTGCAGCGGCGCGGGACAGTCTCAGGTTGCGGAGGCAGAGTCCATACATGTTGATCCCGCAAATTTGCTTAGTCCCAAACAGAGATTTACGCAACAATGCGTGCGTAACCACCGCGTTCTGAGACGCGTCTGGTCATGTGCACGGCACAGAGAACTGATGTAAGCGTCACGCATTGTCACCGATGGGGGGGGTCCTATACGAAGTGCACCAGACCTTCACAGAGCGGAATTACCATGGCTTTTCTCAGGAACGAGCTCAGATTCAAAAGCAGATCATCCAATCACTGTCCCCGTCCATCGATCCCATCAAACAGATACCCCCGTAGGGGGTCAAAGCCATGGTGATTCCGCTCTGTGAAGGTCTGGGAACGAGACTAGGATGACGATCTCAAGACGATCTCCTTTGCAGATCACGATTGAGTCGGAGTTGTAACCTAAACCTTATTACGCGTCACGCGTCACGGGGTCCGTGCTCCACACTGCAGACAAGGGTCAGTCGGTAAGCATGACATAAGAGTTGCCAAATCGATTGGCTTACGCAAGCTAATGAGGCCCTTTAGTCACGAGAACAAAGGGACTTAGTTATCCAGCCTAAGCTATGCACTAAGTTGGGCGCACAGATGAACAGGACATAAGCTATATTTATTGCAGTGGCTGAGCTTGCATGAGACCAAGGCGCTATGTAAGTATGCAGTAGACAATGAAACATACTACCTTAGTTGAACAATATACCGGTGCGACACAGACCCATGACACATGCAACAATTGTTATGGCGTTTGTAAGTAAGAATGTGTGTGTGACAAAAGCAGACTCTAGTTACACAACAAAGTGCGTTACTTAGGCAGGCACTGTGCAGCACTCTGTTGGCCCAAACTAGAGACGATACACATCTTAGATAAGGCGGCATCACATAGATATGGCGATCAATCGCCAGGCTGCGATTTATCTCCCAATTGTGTGCCGATCAATCCTGGATCAATCTGCCTCCCCGAGGGGATGGGCAGTGGCACTTGGAGACTAGACTCCTTCGCTGCCCGTCCACCCAGCTCGTCACCCTATATAGTTTTCAGAGCTTGGGTATAGGACTCTGTGGTGTCTGCGGTTCACACCGGGTGCGGCGTGGATATGACCTCAGCCGAGTTGTCCTGCAGATCGGCTTGTTGGCATCCAGGAGACCTCTTTAAGGGAATGGGGAGGAGCCTCGAGTCGCGTTCCGTTCGGACTTCCGGTCGGGCCGCTTGCCCGGATCCTTTCCCGATGCCCCCGTCCACTCCCACTTCCACACCATTCGACCTCATTCACTCTAGCTCTTTCATCCAAAATTCAGCCCCAGTCTCCACCTTACTAGAATGATTATGCGCAGCAAAGCTACGCAGTCAATGACGCAACTATGACATCTGCGTTGTCACTTTAGTGTGGCTCATCTCTTATGACTTTGTTCTTGCCCCAGCTCCCAAAACATTTTGTGCGGTTGCCCCTATTTAAATACAGCATTACGCTCCTATACTCCCGTAGTATAGAATGTAGTAAACGCAGGTATCGAATACCAGCGCTTCCACATTCGCGGTTCCTGTTGGGCACCCGTCCCGCAAGTACGTCCCGCCCGTGCGTGAGCTTTGCCATACACACAGCAACCCTGGATGGGCTCGCGCAAGCTACCCACGCTGTCAGCGAGCCAATCGGAGAACGCATCGAGGGCGTAGTTGTGTAGCAAAACACCTAAGTCGACAGCACCATGAGCACCATTGTCTCTGCAAACTCGTCCGCGTCGTCCTCGCCGCGGTGCCCGCCGCGCAGCGTCGCCTCAAACATATTCTCCGGCCCGAGGTCTCTGTTGCGCTCGAGCTCGGCCGCGCACCGGTCGCGCGCTCACTGCGGTGCACGGGTCAGTCGCAAGCGCAGTGCGCGGAGGGAAAGGGCGCGACATGCCTGCACAGGGTCTCGTCGTTGCCCGGCGCCGTGGCGCCTCGCATAGGGCGGTTAAACCCGTCGCGCACCCTCCCCATGTACCACAGGTCGTCGTTCTCGGGCAGCACGTCGTCGTCCGCCTCGCCAGCGTGCCCAGGCCTGGCGCCTCGTCGAGCTCCTTCCATCCAGAGCCGTGCGCTGTGAACTCTGCGCGGCGCATCAGAGTCCGTTTGCTGCTGCTCATGCGGAGAGGCTGGCACACACCGATATCGTTGTCATTGCCCCAGAAGCTCAGCCCACCCTCTCCTCCCATGAGCGTGTGCCACAGGCTGCATGAGCGCAGGAGTCCCTAGCCCATAACCAGCGCGCCCTACTAGACACCTACTCCTTGATCTTGTGTGGGTCGAGGTACGCGACCGTGCAGTACACGGTCCTCCGCGTGCATGTCTTACGAGGTCATATCGAGATGGACTGTTGACTACGAAAGATTGATCGAGAAATGTCAAGCAAGACGGTCGACGGATTTCATGAAAAGCGAACGATGAGATACGTGTATATCACGGTTCAATCGTGCACCGACGTGATCTCACGTGACCACGGTCTCACGCATGATGCATGGTGATCAATCGCCAGGTATCTCCCAACTGTGTGCCGATCAAATCCGGATCCTGGATACTGGAGATCGACCCGAATTTTCTGAGTAGGGAATGTATGCGAAATGTCAGATATCCTTACCATTTCCGTATGTGCAATACGGAAGTCGATTTCCTGTCCCTTTCGGACCCCTTTCGGACGCGTTCCCAGAACGCAGTCCAGGAAATTCGACGCGTAGATCAGGAGGGCTCCTGGCTGGTCCACGTGAGCTACGACAATCGCTAAGTCGCTGAGACTCAGTGGCTGGAGCCCCCATCGACATCTCTAGTACTCCCTCCTTCGACCCCATGCCGCTGCGCCCAAATTACGACTCGCGCAGAATCCCCCACCCATGCCAGGAGTGCCGGTCACACGGGCCATCGCTCTATCAACTACCACAGACCTCGCACACCCACCTGGTGCACGACCTCGGACTGCATTGCAAATCTCACAGAGGAGGCCCAGGAGCGACACCGCACCTCGCAACTCAGAAATGGCCCAGAACCTCTCGATCCACGTCTTATATACCGCCCTCCGAACATCAAGCGTCGCCGAAACGCTGCCGCACTTCTGGTGACTTGCCAAAGGAGGGATATGCAGACTAGGATGCCCCTGGTGTGTCGCATGCACTCGTTTCTGCGACCTGTACGTCATATTCACAGGTCATTATTCTTCGCCTGAGCCTCATTGGGATTTCCCAGATTTCGGCTTGCCACCACCTGCGGGCGGCGTCCTCGTCTCACCATGGTGTGACCTGTTCCGTTAACTTTCGTTCTCACTGAGCATCTTCCTGAACACGGATACGGTAACTTTTCTACACATCCGGGGCTGTTCGATCCTGACTATCTCGGACAGAAATAAGACATTGTGCCATCGACCGGTTTGACTCTGCACAAGCCGAGCATGCTCTGGCCTCCTCCGCCTGAAGAAGTAAGCACAAAAGCCCACGACTTGCTGCGCAGCACTGTTCGCGGCGTCATCAATACGTTGTCCCATCCGACGAGCTGGAAGAGGAGACTGACATCATCGAAGGCGCAGATTTTTTTGCGCACAAGTCGATCTTAGCACGCTTGGAGGCCGGAGATCCCGAAAACTTGAGGTGCGTACAGATAGCCCATTCCTCTCTGTCTTGGGCACGTCTTCACGCGGCCTCCGTCTAGCGCGACTGGATGATACAGTGCCACCAGCTGGTACCATCGCTCCCTGGGCCTCCAAGGCCGCAAGGTGGCTAAGACACCTCGACACCACTCGCTCATGTGCACGATCACATCATCGAACACCCCCTGTACGTTCACCGCGATGCGCTCGACCTTCTTGTCGCCCTCACGCATCTCCTTTCCCAGGTCCTCAAGATGCTGTTCCATGGCTTGCAAAGTACGCGTTGTTGCCGAGTTGTCACGGACGACACGGTCAAGGCGATCCATGATCTCCTTGGACACTCCAGCATGCGCAACTTCAAAGGTACGTGCATCCACCACAGCGGCATGGCATTAGCTCACTGAAAGGTCCCAATACACGGATGCACAGACCTCCAGGAGTTGGCAGATTCGAGGACCCCAAGACCCAGGCCAGCGGAGGGCGCGGGAGCCACGCCACGTCAGTCGAAAGCAGCTAGACGTGAAAGCGGTGGGTGCGACCACTCCTGCATGGCCACAGCGATACAAGACTTATGGTCAAATGCCCGCAGACACCCCCTTCTGCACAACGCGGTATGATCATTTCGGGTGAGGGAAAAGCACTGACTGCCACCCCCAGGTGTAGGGCCCCCGGCCAACGAGCCCCGTGCATGCTTTGTAGGATCAGGACGCCGGGCCCGCGGGCTGCGAGAGAGGAAGCAAGCGGCAAGAGGGCGAGCAGGAGGTTGGGAAGGTATGAGTCTGAGGTACGTGAATGCGACACGATGTCCACAACAGCGTGCTGACTGGCCGACTTTATAACCGTGAGATATAGGGGCCCTCTTCGGGCCCACCGTTCTACGTGGATGTGCAGGATCTGCGACGCACCATTCACGAGCGGGGAGGGCGCGCAGCCATGCTTTTCCGTTCTCGCACAACGTCTTCAAGCTTCAAGCTTCAAGGCTCGTGCGCACGTGAATATGCACTTATATTGATAAGGAATACATTTACATTGTCTATGATCATGCAAAGAGGGAGCGATGGAGCGTGCGCGAGCCATGACGAGCTGCAGGGGGAGGGGAGCCCGAGCATCCATGCGCCGGCACTTGACATCGAAAACGCAAGAAGCCAGGAAATGTGCAGGAGATTCGGCTTTTCCTGTACATATCGGGTGCATATCCTGCCAGGGAAGCCGTCAGAACCGTTCCCGAAATGTCCAGGATAGTTGAAATTTCCACGCCATATCGGGTCGGAAATTCGGATCGATCTCCAGCGCGCCGTGCGCGCGCGCGGCCGGAGCAATCTAATCTGCCTCCCCAAAGGGATGGGCAGTGGCACTTAGAGACTGGACAGACTCCTTCATCCCTGCCCGTCCACCCGCATTCTGCTCGTCACCCTATATAGTTTTCAGGCAAGCACCCTTCGTGCTTTTATCTCGACGTTCTTCCACCTTCAGATTCCCGCGAGTGTTTGGTCTGTCAAACTCCGTGAGCCGTGCAGGCACATCTTCGAGTCTGCCATCAATTGGCTGTCCAGGCAGCTTTGCATTGAAGTTTCGAAAGATCCAAATCGTATCTCCCTCCGAACTTCACCAGCCAGTGCTGACCGCCCGGCTGCGCAGCCCCGCGACGCTCGACGTGCCATATGTCGCACCCGACATCTCCTGACAACCTGGCTGGGCCTCAACGCCCAACGCTGTTGGCACTTCCACGCTTCCTGCGCGCCCCCGCACGTGGATCACGTCACCGGATTGAACGATGGATGCATAGGCTCTGCATAAGTATCCAGGACCCCCGACAACCACGCCAAATGTCTGGTTGGAAGATCGGGGGTGACTACCACGGATTCGAGGCTCTCCGGGGGTCCTCGGCACCACCCGTAGACGCGGAGATGTCGACAGGCGCGAGTTAAGTAAGGTTGACGATGTGGGTGACGACGTAGGGGACGGGGTGAACGATGGCGCCAATGGCGATAGACCGGGTAGTCCTTATGGAGCGTGCCGGCTTGTCGAAGAGAATGCTCTGGTTGAGAGGAGTACGGTGGAGGAGGGAGATGAGATTGCGGTAGACGTATCGGCGGTTGAACGCGCAGGACGTCTGGGTCAACCAGGTGTGACTACTGGTGTGTGTTGAGAAAGGGATGACGAAAGAGAAAACTGAGGACAATCACGCATAGAGGAACGCAACCCGTAGATGCATGGCATTCGGCGTATGGTGGATCGCTGGCACTGGGCCAAGGGTGAAGATCATCCAAACAGCACATAGTCAAGGAGGGGAGGAGGAGGTTGTGACGATTAGGTTGATGACGAGGAAACCGGATGGTGAACATGAACCTCCACCGCGAACTGAGCTACGACGTGGAGGGTAGTGGATGGAGCGCAGGAGATCTAGATAACATGTCAGCGAAGATACTCAGGAGGCGTTGAGGGCGAATGTACTGAGATTGCTCGCCTGTAGTTTACCATGGATCACTGGGAGGTGAGGAAAGACGACTTGAGCAGGAGGCTTATAAGGGAATGACCATCTTCTGTTACTAAGGTCTGCTTTAGGAGACTAAGGCATCGTATGTCGCACCATGTGCGAAGGGGTTGACACCATCGTCTATGTGCATCGAAAATGATGTGCTGGCCCAGGTTTGTCTGAGATGATCGGTGGGACGCGGAATGCCGTTGGGATAAGGGACAACGAGGCAGGAGCTGAGAGCGACGCGGGGATGCGCGCAGGCGAGCATGATCTCAAAACGAACCGTAGTCGTACCGGAAACAGCCGAAGCTGCTTCGCCGCCTCCGATGTGTACATGCACGAGTCGGGCGGCTGGTGGGAATGCCAGGGTCAAACAAAGAGCACACAGTGAATTTACAAAAGGGTATTAGATCAACGAGTTAGCAAAGGGCAGCAAAGCACACTAAGCATTTGATACAGAGTGATAGACAACATGAGACAGACACGAGATGCAAATGCGAAGTGGGTGTCCATAACAACGGGTAGCAGGGGTCATGCATGGAGTGGAATGCGGATGGTGTGTGATCAACTGATGGTAGAGCCACAGCGTGCCATGAAGGCGTCGTTTGTAGGAGCACGAGGTTGCGCCATCGGAATCGACACGGTGGCATTGCACAGGCGACAAATTCGTGGCATCCTTACGCCGGGCCTCCCACGGGCGCATCTGGCGGGCTTCTTTGTCGGGCTCGCGTTTGGCCCAGTGCTTTGAACAACGCGTCAATCCGTTCCGTCACACGCTCCGTTGCTCTGAAAAGGGCATGGACCTGCTGTTCTACGGCTGACTGCCGTCTCTGGAGGTCCCGCTGCGAGTCCCATATTTGTTGCAGCGTGGCGTCCGCGCCAATATGGACGGGTGAGGTCTGTGACGGGGAGGGTTTGTTGTTGGCATGTGGGCTTGCCTTGCTTGATTTGCTTGCACGGGAGGTTGGGAGGCGCTGGCGCATGCCGGGTGGCCGTTTCCCGACATACATGACGGTACTCCGGGGATGGCGTGCCAATCTGGCCTGCCGGGGTGGCCCATGGTCTGGGAACAAACCTGGAGAAACCTGAGGGCCTTATGAGTTAGGAACCCAGAGCGACCAAAGCACATACCAGCGTGACAGGGTGGGCAAGGAGCGAAGAGGCTGTTGGGGGATGCCGAGGCGAGAGCTGGCTGAGTTGTGGAAAGGGAGGTAAAGGGGGCGGGGTGGCTATTGGCGGTAGTATGGGGGACAGAAGGGGTGCTGAGGCGGCAGCCGGGACTTGGGCCTTGGAACTGCCGCTTCCACCTGGCTGTGAGCCGTCGTGATGAGATTCAGCAGGCAGGTAATTGCTTGCGTAGAGCCAGACGTGCACCAGCCATGCCTTGATGAGTGGGACTTTGTACTTCTTGTGGCTTGTGGCGCCGTCCTTGTTCCTGGGAATGAACGAGCACAGAGTCCTTGCGCGTTGGCACGGCAGGCACGCATTCCCCCAGTCCTTTTTGCACGTCTTTTTCTTCTAGGTGCAGGAAGCACACTGGTGCAGGGAGCCCTGTAAATATAAGACGCTGGTGGCATTGCACTGGCACACACCTGCATGCGCTCGAGAATTTCATCTTGGTTGTAACCCAATTGTCTGGCAAGTTCCTCAACTGCCTCAGGAATCAACTTGCGGTCAAAGGTCCAGCCGCTGCCCGCCATTTTGGGCGGTGAAAGCACAAAGTGACTTTCACCTTTGTTGCTCTCCTGCCATGAGTCCTCTGAGGCGTTGCTGGGGATGGGAACACGGGGTTTCTTGGTTGTCTTAACTAGTGGGTTGTAGGCGTTGTGTCAGAGGGCTAAGCGCAGCAGCTGTTGACGTCGTACCTTTTCCCTTTCCCTTCCCCTTCGGATCCGGAGGCTCATCATCAACATCCATTTCCACAGCTTGATCCCCAGAATGGTGACGTCGTAATTCGGGTGGAATGGAGATCTTGAGCCAGATTTTCTCCTGGACAGAAGGCGGCAAGGCTGTAGCCTTTTCCTTCCCCTTGATGGAGGGGGCCGGGACGGCACCGAGATTGCTCAGTTCTCCCGGAGGCTCTTTGTATGCTGGTACGGCCAAGCGTTGGTCAAATCAGTACAGGTAAGGGACGCTGATCGGCCTGCATAGCGCACATAGATCATTCCACCAATGCGATTGGCCCTCGACTCCGGGCTCCAGGTAGCTAGAGACATCTTGAGGGTAGTAGCCCTCGATGTACCAGTCACCTTCCAAACCGCGAGGGTGTGAATTGCTCAGCTCCTCCAGGGGAAATTCTTGGTTCAGGGCGGGTTCGAGGGCGATGGCGATGGGAGGGAGTGCCTCCAAAGGATGTTGACTTGTCTTACTAGATTCCATAAGCTTCAAAAACAATAGCTGTGCGCCCTGCAGTCAGCGAGTGTGGGCGTCGATTTGGAGAGATGTCACATGTTCGCTGCATAACTGTGTGCGCCACTCTGCAAACTGTTCAGACGTTTCCGGAAGCCCATGGGAGTACGCTTGAACTGCTGCTTGAACGCGAGCTGCAGTTCGAAGAATGGTGGTTCGATGAGGTTGAGACATAACGGGGCGGAGGCACAGGGACGGCGTCTCCTAGTCTGCATCGATTCGCACCGGTCTTACCGTAGTGCGCGGGTTCTCACGGTGGAACGGTCATGTGACATCACGTGTGGATCAACGATGCGTGTTGCATACGAGCTCAGCGACACGTTCGAAAGGCTCAGAGCCCGTTCTTGCACATTTTTCGATGGAATTGAATACCCTTTGCTCTCACTATGGCCGCCGCATCATTCGCAACCTTCTTCGCCAATCCTCGCCTTACGACCCACACGACTATCAGCTCGAATGCATCTGCAAACTCCTTGATGGCACAAATACCTTCCTTACCACAGCAACCGGCGATAGCAAGAGCGCCCTCTTCCTCTGTTCATTCTGGCCTCGCGGGAGCTTAAGAAACATTACAGCTCTCACCCCCAGGCACAGACCCTCCCCAACAACTCTGCCATGCTCGTTATATGCCCCACTAAGAGTCTTGAGGAGGATTTGGTATGTGCTCACATGTGTTCTGTCGCAAATCCCTGCTAACTGTGTAGGAAGCTCAAGTCAACATCGAAATACAATGTCAAAGCGGTCGCAATCAACATGGATACCTTAGATCAGGCGAGGAAGGAGAAGCGAGACCTCTGGGAGCTGGCTCGACGCGACGCGGACCTTGTATTTCTTGCACCGGAGCAATTGAACTCGAGAGGCCTTTGGCAAGCGCTTCAGGACGCAGAATTCTGGAACCGAATCGTCTGCGTGAGCGTCGACGAGGCGCACCTCATGAATACGTGGGGAAAGAAGTTTCAGAAGGCTTACGACGAGATTGGACTCACGCGTGCACGGTTGAAGTCGGCGTGCGTCATTCTGGCCGTGACAGCGACGATGCAATCAGGCGGTCCTTTCAAGTCGGTCTGCCACTCGCTCGGACTTGCCGGGCAGGATCTGCATATCATACGACGATCAAATGCGCGACCTAACGTGAAGCTCTGCATCCGAGACATGAAGAGTGGTATCAATGGACGATCGTTTCCGGAGCTGCGTTGGGTACTTACCGCCAATCGAAACATCCTTATATACTGCCCCACCATTCGCATCAGCTTCCACTTGATGACCTATCTCTGGCACCAAATGGACTGTGCTCACGGCGAACGTGCCAAACGTTTGCGAATGTATAATGCACTCAACTGGCCCTCGTACAACCAAGAAACCCTCGAACTTGTCCATTCTGTCGACGGTACAACATCTCAGATAACTGTGGCCACAGACGCGTTGTTGGTCGGCTTCGACGCTCGGAAAATTGCCGATGTTGTCATCGTTGGGGAGCCGGAGACTGTGGACGATGTGCGGCAGAAGGAGGGGCGCGCAAACCGAGATGGCTCGATCAAGGATGCTCGAGCACTTCTCTATGTCACATTGGCCACGAGAACAAAGGCGAGTAAGGTCATCGAGCAGGCGGAGTCAGAGGGTCGTAGCGGCGTGGGTGTCGGAAGGAAGGCGGCTGGAATTACGACTGTGGGAAGCGCTTCAACGACGGAGTTCAGTGTGGCGAAGTTACTCACGGCCTCGTGTCTAACGGCGTCTATGGACGACATATACCACAATCCTCCTTCGACCCTCCCCTGCTCATGTGCATCCCGTGCCGATCGTCCTCTTCCTTCTCAGCCATCAGCTTGCAACTGTAGCCAGTGCATCCCCGAAGATATCCCCCCACCTAGACCGGCCCCACGACGTCCTCGGGATCACCCATCAATAGCTCTTGGTTTCATGTGCCATCCTACAACAAAGCTCTCGGAGAGCGCACGCAGCCAGGCTACAACACGTCTTGAAGATTTCCGAGTCAAGATTGCGAATGCTGAACATGTGTCGGGTGCTTACCACATGATACCCTCCTATGTTTTCCTCCCAGATGTTGCGCTTCGGCGCCTTGTTGATAACCTTGAGGCAGCAATGGATTCTCAACAAGCAATGGACTCAGTAATCCAGGAATTCACGATCCTCAAGCAGCATGGGGATGCACTGTAGATGTTGCTTCAAGATCTCAAGGCTGATCTGATGGTGAGCGACTCTGACTCGGATTCACTGGGCGAGGGATTGGGGAGGGCCGCTTGCGATGACGACGGAATCGAAACCGTAGCAGCATCTGCCAGGGGCGCTAACATGAGAGCATCAACTCTCTCAGCGACTGATACATCAGTGCGTGACGGTAGATTCCCCGCACCGTACACCCTAGTCTGGCGGATTAACAGCGCATAAGTTACATGATAGTCACTGGTGTGCTTCGCAGCTAACCTTGTGTCCACAGTGCACAAACCATAACATATTCACAAATTCCCAGCACCACAGAGGAGGTTTCGGGGGCCGGGGGGTGACGAGTAGATGAGCTCTGGTGCATATCCCTGCCGCCGAAGGAGGGTGTTGAGGCTGAGTGCTTGAGTGGGCGAGGTTTTGATGGTGATGGCGATCTTACGACTGAATAGGGAGAGAATTGTGGTGGGAATGATCCAGATGCGGCAAAGTGAAAGGGAGATGGTGATTGTGGTGATTGATGACCATTGGTAGGTGTCCGAGACATGGCAGTCACGATTTCACGATGGAGAGTGTGTGTTGGACGCTTGGAGCGCCGACTTTCGAGAGCTCGCCACTCAAAAACGTGGAAGAGGCCGTGGGAAGAAATCGTGTCGTGGGAAAACTGGACGCTACGGTCAGGATGGCGCGATTACTAACAGACTGTACGTGTGAACGACTGTCTTCACTTGGCCAGTCTGTTACGGAGACTAGTATGAACGGGTTTGCTGATGCCGAATCCCCCGACTGTATGAGGCTGAAATCTATGACGTGGACTTGGCTGGTATCGTACGCCGCCCTTGCATGATCCAGTCCTCGGAACAGAATCCTAGTGCAAGTTGAGACACACTGAGGAGGACGATTGAATCATCCCAGATAAGTATCTCGGATGGCAACATACGAACGCTTGGCTCACTTTTCTGAGTCAATTAAACGCAAATGTCAGAACCCGTCATATATAAGACACAAATAGTTGACGCCGCCAATGCTCAACGGTGCCAATGCCAGCGGGCACCTCCCTCGCCCACAGCTGCGGTGTTGCAAAACGAAGTTGAAGCGAGGCTGCGCAGCGCGCGAAATCGGGAGGGTGACAAAACAAGGGCACGCGAGAAGATGGAAGAGCAGGCGCTGAGCGCAGGAATTCAGACAGTGTTACATGGTGGCAATCAACATGTTTTTATAGCAGTCAGAGGCCGTGTTCGTCATCCAAATAAAAGGGTTTAAGTGGAAATAAAAGGAGGAGTAAGTGAGACATTATGATGAGGGTAGGAGTGCATGACGATGAAAACAAGGGCGCAAGTGGCCAAGACGTGGCGTGCAGGGAGAAATAAAAGCATATAGTAAGAGCGTACATATCAAGGATCCTTCACTCCAAATTTGAGGCCCGTGCGTAGGGCGGAAGCTGGTGCGCGACGTGGATCTTGTATGCGCATGGGTCAAGGAGGAGCAGGTCCGGGAGACTGGCCTGCGCGCGCTCGGGACGCGACTTGTTTATTTCATCATGGTGTGCACGCCATCTCTAGTGGCAATATGGCTAAGGCTGGTAAGGGGGCTTTCGTGTATATTAGACGAGCTCAGGGCGAGAAGATGCGCAAAACTTACAAGACTAGGAATTCTCACTGCCTTTGACGGGGACAGGTCCACTTTGGCAAAGTCAGTGAGCCCGTTCAACCACTCCCCGTCATACCAGTTTACTGGAAGACCCTTGATAGGGCGCCTGGCCTCTGTAGTTTGAGTGCTCTCGAATATGCGCAGGAATCGACGATTCCCGCCAGTGTTATGGAGACACATTGGGTACGCCTCCACCCGTTTGAAAACTTCTGCAATGCTCTTGTCCAGCCACTTTAGCTGGACGCGGCGAACTCTTTTCAGATAGCCCGGGGCATCTTCATCTTCAGTCTCATCATCGCTCGTTCCGCCACGGGAGAGCTGGTTAAGCATCACTTCCACTTCACCCCACTTCTGGGTGTCTCGAGAGCGATTCATCTGCAATATGCGGCGTCGCCTGTTATGGGTCTACCATGCAGAATTAGCACATCTCTGCGGTGCCAATTGGGATGAGGTCACTAACATGCACCCGTTGTTGCATTTGCCTGCATAGCTTAGCTTCCCGCTTCGTCTGTTCGGTGATGGTAGCCTGAGTCGCTTGAGGTCCATAACGATGACACCAATTGCGCTTCGCCCTGCGCAGCTTGTTGATGCAGAGGTGCCGCATGCTTTTCAGACTGATTGTACTTACTGAGTCGGGGCCCAAGTCCTTGATTCTACCGGATCGGACTTCATGAACAAATTGTTGGACCAGAACTCTGAGCACCTCGGCGTTCCATGAGCTGTCGAATGGAGTGCGCCAGTCAATGCGTAGAGAGGTAGGACTGGGGCCGGGCCCGGTGCGTTTGTGGAAGCTCTCAACTGCGGCTTCACTGGGAGGGGTTGGGATGTGTTTTCCAGTCGCTATGACGCCTTTTACCCTGAGAAATCCAAGAAAGCACCTCTAGTACAAGTGGTCAGATCGCATATTTAAGGAAATTGAAGCAGCATACGTCTAACTTCTTCTTGATATTTGCCCGGGTTTTTTTCATTCCGGCTACTTTGGCTGAGTGGCAAGCAGTGTAAGGCACTCGATTCATTTTATTTCAAGCAAAGTGCGTACGTGCATACGGAGGCAAGGAAGCAGGATCCCACTGAGTCGCTTGTACAGGTGCGGGTTCAGGCTGCGGCATGGTTGGCAGATGGCGACGAAGCGTCTCCATCACCTCATGAACAGCACGGTCAGTTGCCTGCACGTTGGTGTGCAATCGGGCAGTTTCTTGCTGGACTATGGCCTGAAAGAGGCGAATTACACCTAAGCTGGAAGGGGAGGAAGGGGTTGCTGAAGAGGTGCTTCCAACTAAAGGAATTAGGATGCCTGTGGTACAAAGTGCGGTGAGCGGATGGCTTACGCAATCCCATTATGTCCGCCTGCACTGCAGAAGCTGGTAAAGGCTGGTGAGCGAGGCAAGGGTCTCTGCTGCTCAACGATGCAATATGCGCACTGGCAGATTGTCCGGCAGCAGACAGTGTGCCTTCGCCAGAAAGAGTTGCCGTTTCTGCCGTTACTAAATTGCTGTGTGGGTGTAGCTACACCTGAGAAGAAGACACGCACGATTGCCAGCTCCACCCCTTTCACCTGTTGCTATTGGGGAAATGATGAATCGGAACTGTTAGCAATATGGCAGATCTACTTTGGCCATGACTCCCACTCACCTGCGGCCGTCTGCAGGGCTGCTGCAGTGTTGATGGCCCATGGTTGAGCCATACCGCTGAAGAGGTTTCGGGTTGTTAGGTCAACTTGGAAGGAGCCCATCATATGGTGGTAAGGCAAGTCAGTGCCTTCCGGGAGTAGGCTCAGCTCGACTTCGTCTGCATCCTCCTTGTCTTCATTGTCGTCATCCATGAAGACATCGCCATCGTCAGCGGATGATCCGGGTCCCACCTGTCAATAAAATGATGATTAGCTTGAGATGTGGGTATTTCTGGCAACACCTTACTCACCGGAGGACTGTCTTCAAGAATGCCATCTGAGCTTTGAAAGGGGGGGGCTGCAGACCCCTGTTCTGCATCAGCGACAAACACAACGTGGCTGCCCTTAAACAATATGGAACCTACGGTAGCGTCCATTTTAGGGAGCGGAGGATGTAGGGGAAAGCTTTTTTTGGAGGTTCACCGACTCAACAACCTGGCCGTATCAGAGCAGCAGGTCTTGGTGAGGAAGGTTTTTTTTTTGGGGGGAGGGGGGGCTATTGGAGGAGAGGGTTCATATACGCGCTAAGAATGCACCTGCACTGCTGGGCACAGATTTTCAAATACCGAAGTAAGAAATCAATTGTTCATGCAGCCAGCGGACAGAGCTGATATAGAGCCCATGTGGCTCTAATCGTGCTGGAGTCGCCCTGAGCCGCCGCGCCTGCCAAGTTCGGGCACCTATTGTGCATGCCCACATACCTACCAACAGCGCCCATGGCCCCGTTTTCTTGACGTGCCTTCGCTCGAGAAGGGCAACCTGCTGCGGTAGGTGCCGTTGTTGCAATGTAACTTGTGCTTGTGATTATCCGAGTAGTGGTCTGCCGGGTTGGACGGGTCGGAGGAGTGAACGTGGAAGGGCGTTCCGGATTCGTTTACATAATCATCTGCTGTGGTGGATGATCGACTGGCAGTGCTAGTGCTGCACCTTGTACGAGCGAGGCCACGGCCTGAGCCCATATTCTTTTGTCTCCAACTCTTTCGTTTGTTTTCGGAGCCCTTGCCGTTTCTTGCATTAACAATGGACTTGCGCCAGCAGCCCTCCGGCGCAACCTTACGGCAATCGCCTGCTCGCCTGCCTAGTGCGATTTGGGTGATCTTAGAACGAAGACGCGCAGCAGAGCGAAGCAAAGACAAGCGGGGGGAGCAGCGCGAAAGGCGGAAACGCCATGTTATTCATAGCCTGCGTTCGGTAAGATGTATACTAACCTACAAGGTTATAAGAGTACTGTGGCATGGTTACATGGGGGAAATCATAGGGATTTTCGAGAGCTGGAGCGAGAACAATTACACTAGAACTGATAACGCAGATGTAACAATTATTGTTGTGATATGTAAGCGAGGGCCTGTCGCAGCGCAGCGGGAAAATAATAGGTGTTATCGCGTTTGACGGAGGGGAACAGCAAGATGACTCTACTGGATCATACTGAGCGAGGACGGGAGGGTGAAAATGTTCACCTTTGACTTCCGATCGGTGACTCGAACTAGGCGGAATATGCAGATGTTTTGCAAGTGTTGATCACTTTGTTTCTTGACGATCTTGACCAGGTGCTACTGAGGAACTCGGCTGATGCAATTGTGGATTAGCTGGCCTGCGAATAGTGTGCAGCAGAGAACCTCACGGGGCCGCGACCAAGGAAGAGTTGCACGGCCATCACCTCCAAAAGGTAGGTGCTATTAATGGGTTTTCTCTGGGCGGAGACGACGCTGGCAACGAGTGTCACCTACCCAACCTCGGCTGCCTGGATATGCGTTTCGAAGGGTTGGAAGATAAAGGCTTACTTGGCCAGTCTCTGAGCCTTCAAACATCGACTCTACACCAGCGTCACAAGCCTGTGCTGTGCGGAGCTGTTTGACGGTGATGGGGCGCAATGGTTGAGAAAGAGCATGGGTCTTTACAAACTCCCGTCGGGGTGCGCCGGGAATTGCGGTCGCCTAACCAACAAGGCCAAGTCCCCCAAGACTACCGCCAGTGCTCCCAAGATATGAGCCTCCGGCGAGGTAGCCACCGTCGCCCATGTTGCTGTGGTAGTTGACAGCTACAGAGCTGAGTATGAGATCCACACATTTCTCTAAGCACAACTTACATTGGCTCATCCCGAAGCCACTGGAAGCCAAGTATGCCGATGCACACACACTGGGCAGGGGTATGCTTACACATCAATTCTGCTTACACTCGCATCGCAGCTGATGACCTCGCACGTGGTGTGTGATCAAAACGTCACCAAGTACAGATCGCTATACGAAATACCCCAGACGTTGCAGAGTTGATCGCTCCGCTCACGTCTGCAACGTCTGGAACCGAGACTAGAAGGCGCCGTGCGTTGAAGTGAAAATTCCGGGGGCCCGGTGCCGATATCCCCAAAAGTGGAACGGAGCGCCCACTATGGGCGAATTCGGCGACAGGGGAATTTGTTGTGCGTAGCGTAGATTTATCAACATCAGGCACTGATGTATCCCCTGCCACCTAAGGCCACCTGGGGTGGGGAAATACCATCGAGATCTTGACGTGGCATAAGCGGAGCACCAGAGGCCCAGAGGTCGGGCCATGAAACAACATGCCTCTTGCTGGGACAATAGAACGGCGACACGCCGAAGCGGTCAGGAGTTCAGATAATTGGCCGCATCGGTTGCGGGGTGAGGTGCCTGATAAACGTAGTTGCAAGCGACCGGTCGTTGTAAGAGTTAAGGGATACCCCTCCTGCCTCAACCCTCAAGCCCCAACGATGGCACCGATGACTGTGGGTACGCTCGTT
Source organism: Gloeopeniophorella convolvens (assembly GCA_022496205.1). Classification (NCBI taxonomy): domain Eukaryota; kingdom Fungi; phylum Basidiomycota; class Agaricomycetes; order Russulales; genus Gloeopeniophorella; species Gloeopeniophorella convolvens. The sequence continues at coordinate 6,447 of WTXD01000148.1, read as the reverse complement.
CCGGTCCAGGTCAACCCCGGTGACTTTAGCCCTCCCAGAGAAAACCACGTCCGACTAGGCCGAAAAGACTCACTTTGAAGCTCCCATTCTTCTTGCCTGCCAGGGGCTCCGGTAGCGGGGCAGCGCTCGATAACAACGGCAGGGGAAGGGCGCACCTCAGTGCTCAGAGTAAACGCCGATCGCGGTTGGGCGTTCAAAGCACCGCCGCCCGTCGGGATGTGGGGCCGATGGCGCAGGACAACACCGCTGGCGGTGAACTGGATGCGGCGGGACTTTCTCTACAACCTCATTTAACGCACGGGCCAAACGGTGGAGAACTCCACCCCGAACCTATGGCTGTAGATTGTGCACTTTCTGGGGGTAGCGGGGAGTGTTCTCAACCGGCCTTGGGGCATATGCCTACAATGTGCGACAAACAGAGCAGCCGCCGCGTGGGCGCTGCGTTGAGCCCGTTTGCTTTCGATCGCTCCTCCTTCGATCCCTCGGCCCGTCCTCCCCTGTTGCCCGCAAAAAGAGCCCTTGAGGGCGTTCGAGAGGAAGGGCTGCAGAAGAGGCTCAAGACCCCCGGGCAGGTCTCGGTGAGGCTCTACCCCAGAGGTTATCGGGGTCCCAGGGAGTCTGGACACGAACAGGAAGCTGAATTCAACCTTCTGCCAAACGGCGACCTAGACCTGGCCGAGGTCTCAAGGGTTTTTGCATTGAATGAGAAGTGTTGGGTGTGTCCTGCTTCTTATTTTGCGCATATGCCGCTGACGCCGTAAAGGTTGTTGAGCCGCAGAGGTTCTTACCTTGGTATGGAGATGGCAACGTCCTAGACGCTGGGGCCGTGGGGTTGTTGTGTTTGCACAGCGTCTTACGGGTCACACGTTAGCGCGCTCATCCTGATGCGGAGGCGAATGGACATACGCCTTATATATACCAATGTTGAACGTTAACGGGCCGCGATGACGGCGGGTTTCGCCCATTCAACCTCTTTTGTTTCCTGACTGCAGGTCAGAAATTGAAAGGGTTTGGCACAACGGTTTCAACGGTAGGGAAACTAGATGGTGAAAAAATAACTCAACCTTTGACAAGAAGGCCGGCGCAGGGGGTCTAAAGCCGATGCAGACTCGCCCGCGCCGCGGAATGTCTTCCGTGCGGCAAGTCCAGGGCAGCGGCGGCAGTGGCGAATGGGGCGTGGGATCTGTAATGAGCCCCCCGCCGCAGGACGAGGGGCCGAGTCAGCGCACGAACGGAGGGAAGGCGCGGGAAACGCACCTTATGTGCCCGAATCAAGGCGCGACGCCCGCTATGGGCGTAGCGCCTTGAGATGCCGCCAACAGCGTCCTATGGAGGCTGATGGGGCAGGCGGCCGCTGCGTGCAGCCGCCCGGGCACGGGCTCCCCTTCGCTCAGGCAGGGCTCGCGTGTTGGCAAAGGGGGCGAGGGGGCACGGGGACGGGGAGGGGGTTTTATGCGAAAAGTAGGCGCCCGGGCGAACGTTCAACAACGACGGATCAGCGGCTGCGAGCCGCACGCGACAGCGGAACGGACCCTCGGCGTGCCACGTGTACGTAAGCAGGCCCGGTGGGCCGGGGCAGCACGCGGCACACTACATGTGACACGTGGCAACGGGAGGCTACCGCGCCGGCCTCCACTACACCAACGGCGCCCTCGCGCCCTTACAAGAACGTCAACGTCTAACTGCGGCTCACCGGTCGTATCGCACGGAATTCTCTGACTGGCGGCGCCCCTCTGCATGCCGGTGCCCTTGCTGCCCTTGCTGCCCCTCCATGTAAGTTGTGCATGTGTTCTTTTTCTGCTGACTTCTCTGCTATAGCTCCCGCATACACCTCCTGCCGCCGCCTCACACCTGCTCCCTTCAAGCCTCGGCTGCGATGGCCACCTTAGGCCAAAGTGAGCACATGTCACCCATGCCCGGGCTCGACATCATGCCACGCGTGCACGCCCCAAGGCACGCCGTCTGGCATGCCACGGACCGGCGGCGTGGCACACCGGCGATATCTCGCAGGGCATGCGCCCGTCGGCGCTGTGTCCTAGGACATGTGGCCATTGTCCTACAGGGCGTGCAGTATGCGGCCCGCGGGTGTGTGCCCCGCACACGTTGTACAGCATACCGCAGCGGCGGCGGCGGCAGGGACCTGGTCCCCTGCGGCGTATACGCGATGGCGGCCTACCGTGCGCCCTGCAGGCCGCCGCCGGCACGCCCCGCAACGCAGTGCCGCACGCCGTGGCCCACACTGGGGATGCTGCCGATATCCCGCAGGCCGCAGGGTGCACAGACGGTGATTTATGGCAAGCCCCGCAACCCACGGCCGCCAACAGCATGCCCTGCGAAGAGTTGCTGACGAAGGCATGCTTTAGCAAGGGGAGGTGCTGGGTGGCACGCGCAGGGGATGCATGCGCCCGTGCATATGCGGGGCGCCGCTGCGCCGTGCAGGATGCTGTCGGTGCGCCCCGCAATGCAGTGCCGCACGCAGACTCGGGGTGCCTCATGAGGCGGCTGCGCCAGTGTGTTCCACTTGTTTAAGTTTACGCACCCCTAACTCGTACTTTAACTCGTACCGTTCCTTACGCATTTGTAACAAGGTCCGTCAAACATGATAACTCTTGATATTTTCCCGCTGCCACAGGTCCCCAATTATCACAACCCTACAGGCCATAAGCGACAGAGCTTCTGCATTCACGGTTTCCTCCTTCCCTTCAACGTGCTCACCTCACCCTCTCCCCTTGCCCAACCGCATCTCGCCCGCTGTGCGTTCTCGTTCCGGACCTCCGCATTTTACAGCACCTTGCTGGTGCGATATAGAGGTTCGAAACGAGGGCGGGGAGCAATGCAAAAGGTGGAAACCACCCATCATTCGTAGTCGGTAGATACTGCTTTATAACACATGGATATAGGAGTACTGTATGACCAACGTTTACACCGGTGTAATCACATGGGTTTTCAGGAGCTGAAGATCAGAACACTGGATACAACAAAAAGGTACATAAAGTGACAATGTGCCCGTCATATCTTTGTTGGCAGTTACGTAGTATTGCTGCACATCGTAATCCTACAAAGGCGGGACTTGGTGCTGATTTTTGCATGCGAGAGCTAGGTAGAATATAGTCGAACAAGGCGGAAGTGGGAGTGGACGGGGGCATCGGGCAAGAATCCGGGGAAAGCGGCCCGGGCGGAAGTCCGAGTGGAATGTGCGACTTGCGCCCCAACACACTTGAACTCTCTCTTAGACTCATCGCACCCTTCTCACTCCTGGGCAGCCGGTGCCACGCTGCCACCTTGTTTCTGGGCAACCTTGATTGCACCATGGGTGGATCTGTGGCAAACGCTCGCTCTGCTTTCTCTCGTGCCCAACTCTTCCCCCGGCCTATCTCAAATGAACATTGTAAGTACATCGCGTGCGCTGAGCGTGCAACACGCTGTTTTCACCATTGCTTTCATTCGCCACCAGCCGCCTCGTGCTCGCATTATCCCTCGCTGTTGTCATTGTTCATTCACCTCGTCCCCGTCGCCACCATCCTCGCACCCTCGCACACCCGCCAATCCTATCTAAAGCCACCTCCTTGCGCCTTGCCACCAACAACGCCAAGACTCGAATTTCGATTCACACGTTACGGACTTGCTCGATATGTCTTGATGAATTCATTTTCTTATTTTGTTTCTTCGATCGCTCGTGACCTTCTACCTACTCTACTTACCCTGTCTCCATCATGGCCACTCACGACCTTTACATACTCACGGCCATCTTGGCTTTTACTTTAGATCCCTGTTTTCTCATTGTTCCATGCCGCTGTGCTTGACTGGTACTCGACTCATGTTACTTCCTGCCTTGTATAAATATTGGAGCGCAAGTCGCGTTCCGTGTTTGGACTTCCGATGCAGGCCGGCTGCCCGGGTCCTCTCCTGCTGCCTCCGCTACTCCCACTTCCGCCTCGTTCGACCTCTTTCTCTCTAGCTCTCGCATGCAAGACTTGACCCCAGCGTCCGTCTCCACTCTATGAAGATGCGCAGCAAATTTACGCAAGTGTTGATGAAGAAATGACGGGCGCATCGTTGATATCCTGAGTCCAGCTAGAGATGTGGACCGAGGGGAGTTGCTATAGTCGCCAGGGGTGATGGGATGAGGATTGGGTGGTCGGATGAGCAATAGGGTGAGCTAGTGACTGCAAGGATCCGCTCGGAAACGCAAGGAAATGACCCGAACTCGCAGGAACACAACCTGAAGCTGACCCGAAGGTCCTGGAAGGCCTCGGGCCCTCCAGAGAGTGAGGGAGAGTCTCTGAACGCGACGCAGACCCGAAATGAGATGGGAGCACCGGGGAAAGGAAGCTTTTTGATCCAAAACACTACAGGATGCAGTACTACTGACTACGTGGGAACCTGAAGCCAAATCCGGTAGGTACAAGGGTTTCCTGCGACCCGAAAGTGTAAAGGAACCAGGAAGGAAAAGGAAGTAAAGGGAACTGCAATATACAAACGTACAGGCTCGCATCTGCGCTCAAGGGCAGTCTGGGGTCACATCCTTCGCTACCCAGCTCAACCCAATCGCTTCGCAGGGCAAAATACCCAGATCCGAGGTTTCCGAGCGTAGAGACCGCTGAACCCTAACATCGTCACTTTATGTACGTTTCTGTTGTATCCAGTGTTTCGAGCCCCAGCTCCCGAAAATCCATGCAATTGCTCCCGTGTAAATGCTGTCAAATACCCCCATCAGCTTGTAGTATAAATTGTAGTATGTACCGGCTGCGAATATCAGCGTTTCTACACTTCGCATTGCCCCTCCTTGTTCTGCTCCCTTCACTCGCTCTCCTTCACTCGACTTTGCTTCGCACCGCTGCGCGCCTTTGTTCCGGACCTCCAACTCGCATCAATAAAAGCCCGTCTGTGTCTGCTGCTATATGTCAATCGTACCGCTTGTGTTCTCGAAACCCACTGTCCAAAACTGTCTGAACTCGCCCACTACTGCTGACTCGTAAATCAAGCTTGTGCCAATATCAGTTTCATGTTCCCGCGCTCGCATTGTTCCAATTGTTCCAACTTCTCATTCATCTTGTGCTCACACTCTTATCATTCCACCTCACCCCTTGTATCCCTGCCTCATCTACATCTTCCCCTCAGGATGACATCTCTCACAATTTGCACTCAACCTTTCAATGTTATCAGGGGCATTTCAAACCGTCAATCCCCTTGGCTCATCCACAATGTTTAGAGCTACCTTGAGGTAAGCCAGATATCTGCTGCACCCTTTACTTAATTGACTTAAACAGTATGAGAGGCAACTCTGCATTGATAGACAAAGAAACTAGGGAGAGTGTGTAGATAGATGGAGAGATAGATGGAGGTTTTCATAGTGATGCCGGTAGTGCTAGCTTCATGTATCTAAGCTGTATCCAATGGCAGAAAGGAGATAAGGGAAGCCAGTTATGGGATGTGAATGGCGAAAGTAAAGGTTCCATCCCTCCTAAGGGCACGAACATCCAGAGTGCCCACTCTAAACCCCCTAGGCCCCACAACCATAAAGGCCTGGTCCTCCGGAGCAACTCTCAAGTTCCGGATCGTCTTCACCATGGCATCAGCAAGAGAAGGGGACTCAGAGCCTTCCTGCAAGTCAGAGGCACCATCCTCAACAACTTGAGGCGATGTAGGCAGTGGGCCTGCAGGCACCTAAGTAAGATAGGATCATGAATCAGCTAAGGTTCTTATGAAGAAGGAGCAAGACCCAAACTAACCTTAGAAGCAGGAGAACTAGAGGCAGGCGGTACAGTGACGGTGGAGTGAGGCACACTAGACACCAAAGGTATTGCAGAATAATCAATGGATTCCTTGACAGAGGAAGGCTGGTCCAGTGGCTGGTGCTCCCAACCTCCAAAAGTGGAGGTAGACATCCGGGAGTGCATTTTCTCTGACTGCTGCTGGTTGCCGGACCCTAGTCCAGCCATAGGGAGGGTTGGCTGTTTTGGGTATGACCTAGCTGCCTTAGAGTGTGAAGAACCATGAGGAGAAACGCGGGAGGATGCCGGTGTTAGGGTCCAGTGGTCTCTACGCTCGGAAACCTCGGATCTGGGTATTTTGCCCTGCGAAGCGATCGGGTTGAGCTGGGTAGCGAAGGATGTGACCCCAGACTGCCCTTGAGCGCAGATGCGAGCCTGTACGTTTGTATATTGCAGTTCCCTTTACTTCCTTTTCCTTCCTGGTTCCTTTACACTTTCGGGTCGCAGGAAACCCTTGTACCTACCGGATTTGGCTTCAGGTTCCCACGTAGTCAGTAGTACTGCATCCTGTAGTGTTTTGGATCAAAAAGCTTCCTTTCCCCGGTGCTCCCATCTCATTTCGGGTCTGCGTCGCGTTCAGAGACTCTCCCTCACTCTCTGGAGGGCCCGAGGCCTTCCAGGACCTTCGGGTCAGCTTCAGGTTGTGTTCCTGCGAGTTCGGGTCATTTCCTTG
>WTXD01000147.1:0-27005 GCA_022496205.1 Gloeopeniophorella convolvens | reverse complement strand
GGATGGTGACAGTGTCGTCAGTGATGGCAGCTTCAGTGCGTGCAACGTCCCAATCTTGGTACCATTCGCGGAAGCGGCGAATGCCTTGTGGGTACTGGAAGAACTTGTTGATAGCGAGTTGTTTCTGGTCCGGGTTGGTGAACATAGTTTCAAAGGCGTCGACAAAGGCTTTCCAGGTGCTGTAGGCTTTATTCGTGAGTGCATCATTCATGCGAACGCGAGCCCATTCTCCGGCACGGGTGTTGTTTTTAAAGTGAGTATAGGCGTTGGCGATCTTCTTGGTGTCGGTATTATACAGGTCTTCATTGAGCAAATAATAGTTGTTAAGATGAGAAAGGAATTGGTGGGCAGTGGCTTCTGCGCCGTCAAAGGGTTCTGGTGGGCTGCCGAGTAATTTGGAAGACATCTTGGGCGGAGCAGTAGTGGTTCCTTGTGATGGTGGGTTTACTGGTGGTTTAAATGGAGGCGGTACTTGAGTCTGACGAGATGAAGAGGCAACTGGAGTCTGAGTCGGTCTGATACGAGAGACAGGAGGTGTAGAAGTCTGGACAAAGGTACAGGTTCTTGAGGCTGAGACGGTGGAGGCGCAACTGGTTCAAATGATTCTTCAGGAATTGGGTTTTGTTGAGGAGATGGGTGACGTTCCGGGGTACCAAAGCCTCCAGGTATGGTGCGAGGTGAGTTTGCAGCTAATGGGGTGCCTAATGGAGTAACTTTTCTGGAGATACGTTGAATGGTTTCTTGAGTAGATTCTAGAAGTTCGTTGACTTCGTCTGAGTCATCTGAAGGAGGTGGTGTAGGTGGTGGTATGACACGAGTTTGTTCAGGAGGGTCAAAGTAGACAGGTTGGTGATTGAAGTATTCCCAGCGTTTCCTATCTTCTCTCCAGTGGACTTTCTTGTCTTTGTAAAGTCCTTCTAGGGAAGCCCAAGCGTAACCTTGAAGTTGATCGGCGTGTGGGTAGTAGGCGTTGAGCACTTCGAGAACTGGTACTTGATAAGTGGTAAAAACTGCTTGCTTGGTTGCTTCGTCACGGACAAGAGTTTGTCCAAGGACTGTGGCGATAACGTAGACGTGTCCGCTTTCTTCGTCAAGTCTGATTTTCCTAATAATGCTTCTGGGAGGTAGATGTCGGGAGATGTCAGAGATTTCTTCTGAACTGGGATTGTTCCAAGTGTGCTCTTTGATGTATCTTTGGAATTCGGTACTCATAAAGAGTGATTCAGACGATAGGGAGTCCTACAACTTGCACAGTGTAGGTGTTGACATTGTGATGATATGTGATGGTGAAAGCGTGGTTAAGGATAGGACGACGTCGATCAATGGAATGGCATTCGATGCGGGCGTAGTCTTCTTCAATGTGGTCGCGAAAGATTCTTGTAGATCGCTTCCACAGATAGCCTTCAAAGTGCAGAGGATCGCTAGTAAAGTTGGCGAGTTCGTGGAGATCGTGGGGGAAACTGATGATACGGAGTTGGCAACGATTGTATTCTTCTCTGCACCAGCGTCGGAAGTTGTGAAAACCAAGGTAGTTTTGGGTAGGCAAGGTTTGGCCAATGTAGATGATTTCTGGGTGGTGCGCAACGTTATCATGTTGGATGTCGATGAGTCGGGTTCTGCTAAGGTTTCTTGGATCTTCAGGGGTTGGCGTACGTTGTACTGGTGGTAACGCTACTTGCGGTAGTGGTGTCGGAGGATGGTGTCTGGGAGACCGTCGACGATTAGGTCTGGATGCCAGGATTGCGACAGAAAGACTTTGATAGTCTAAAATACAGGGTACAGGAGGATCTGACTAGATCTCTAAATACTGGGTGTCGGTAAGGTCACTGGTATCTTGTAGGTCGAGGTCGCTGATAGTGTGGATGCTGGGGATGTCGCTGTCTGTTGCTTCTTGTTCTTCGTTGAGGCTGAAGTTGCTGACAATGCTTGGGGCGTTGTTCCAACTATTTTCTCCGATGTCTGATTCAGGGGTTGCTGGAGGAATAAGAGGAGGTCGTCGTGGTACAGGATATAAGAAGTCGTTGTTTGATTGGACAAGGTCGAGGTCAAGGGGATTACTTATGATCCAATGTGCGTCTTGCAGGTGCAAAGTATAGTTGCAGAAGGGGCCGGAGCGGATAGAGTAGAGAGGTACTAGAGGGTTTTCTTGAAGTAGGACAAGTTGAGCGAAGTGGAGACGAGTCTGGTACGGAGTAGTGATGAAACGTTCAAGATAGTAGATTCGATGGCCGGTAAGGATTTTCTCAATGAGATGTTCTTTGTGGACTTGGACTGTCACGAACTGTACAATACGTTTTCTTTTTCTGCTTATCTTCCATGTACGATACGAGCTCCGTTCCGACTCCATGACTTGGGGACGCTTATCTCTCATCCGTTATACGATTCCTCCATACTTCTTGACGCGCCCCTTATGCCATTGGACCCCTACTGTACTTCTACCTAGGAGACCCACCTTGAGTCCGTTCTGACTCGGTATGACTCGATACTAGGACATTATGTAAACCGTTATCCTTGTAGTACTTAAGGCGTAGCAGTTGTACTCTAAGGCCTTAAGCCTGTTCTCCTTTGTCAATCGATGAGGTTACCAGGGAATCCGCGTGAGGGACTTGTTCGCCCAAGCATCGCGAGGTCTTCAGCTTTGAACTCGACATACCGGAGGCCAATTGCCTCCAGCTTCAGACATCACGTCTTATCCAGGATCCCGTGCACATTCATGTGCGCCTTCGAGGACCGGCTCACATCGAGACCGACTTACTGAACCTCGCTCGTCTTAGCCCTCGCCAGCTCCGCTCGCGCCGGCTCAGGCCGTGACATCAGAAGTTACTCGATAACGACCTATACCTGAAGCCGGAAAAGTGCACCTTCGAGAGTACAAAGGTGGACTACCTTGGTATGATCCTGAACGGCGATCAGATTGAGATGGACCCCGTAAAGCTTGACGGTATCAAGGACTGGCCTGTCCCGAAAACCGTCAAGCAGGTACGAGCATTTCTTGGGTTCGGAAACTTTTATCGCCGCTTCATCAGGGACTTTGGTAAGATTGCACACCCTTTGAATACTCTTACGAAGAATGATACCCCCTTCCACTGGACTGATGATTGCCAACTTGCTTACGAACGATTGAAGGACGCTTTTCTTTCTAACCCCATACTTATTGATCACGATAAACCCTTCTTCCTCAAGACAGATGTGTCCTCCTTTGCATGCGGCGCAGTACTTTCACAGAAGGGTGTCGATGGACGACAACACCCTATAGCATACTATTCACACTCATTCGCACCTGTTGAACAGAGATACGATGTCTACGACCGAGAACTCTTAGCTATCATAAAAGCACTGAAGGAATGGCGCCATTACTTAGCAGGAGCCAAACACCCGATTACGATACTCACGGACCATCATAACTTATTATTTTTTAAGGACACTCGGAAGGTCTCGCATTGCCAGGCGCGATGGCACGAGGACCTCGCCGAGTTCAACTTCGTTATCCAGCACGTCCCTGGAAAACAACATACTCCTGCCGATGCCCTCTCTCGACGACCCGACCATGACGATGGCTCCATCGAACACGAAGAAGTGGCCATACTCCCTCCCGAGATCTTCGTAAATTCGACGTTCCTGACAGGAACGCCGTCACTCGAGGATCGTGTTCGAGTCGCCCAGCTCTGGGGTGACAAAACGAAAGCACCGACTGGCTGTACGAAACAGTCGGATGGATGGTGGCGTACCGAGAGAGGACAGCTCTGGATACCGGCTGACACAGACGAAACACTCAGACGCGATATCGTTCGCGCCCATCATGACACCCCTTCCGCCGGACATCCCGGCATAACGAACACCCAGGAGCTGATACGGCGACAGTGGGACTGGCCGGGCCTTAACGAGTTCGTCAAAAACTATGTTAATGGATGCGCTGACTGCCAAGCGCTGAAAGTACGGACTAATCGGCAGAAACCGGAACTCATGCCGATCTATGCCGACCCGGATGCAGGTCCGTTCCAGACCGTGTCAATGAACTTCATTGTCAAACTCCCGATATCTCGCGGCTTCGACTCTATTCTCGTGATCGTTGACCACGATTGCACGAAGGGTGCGGTATTCGTACCCTGCAATGAAACGATCACAGCCGAAGGAGTGGCGAAGTTGTATCTGGACAACGTTTACCGCCGATTCGGACTACCACACCGTATCATTTCTGATCGCGACCCTCGTTTTGCATCCTCTTTCACCCACGAGCTGTGCCGACGCCTGGGCATTAGCCAAAACATCTCCACAGCCTACCATCCCCAGACCGACGGACAGACCGAGCGCGTTAACCAGCAGCTCGAACAGTACCTGCGGTTTTGGGTGGACGGCAGACAGGATGACTGGGCCGACTGGCTTCCATTTGCAGAATTCTCGCACAACTCCTGGAAGAGCGCAGCAACGAAACTGTCCCCATTCGAAGCCCTGATGGGCTACCACCCTCACTCCGACTGGCCAATAGGAACGGCCTCATTGATACCCCGGATTTCTGATCGATTAGAACTGATGCACAGTCATCGCCTCGCCGTGCGAGAAGCCTTAGAATGGACAGCCGACATGATGAAGCGGAAAGCCGGAGGTCAGCTACCCACGATGGAAGAAGGGGACCTTGTGTGGCTAGAAGGAAGTCACCTACCAACAGCATATCCTACGCTGAAACTAGCCCCTCGACGCCACGGTCCCTTCCGTATCATGCAGAAACTATCCCCCATGACGTTCCAACTGGAACTTCCTCCATCGATGAAAATCCACGACATTTTCCACGCATCCCGTCTCACCCCATATCGCGAAACATGGGAACATGGTGTAAACTTTCCCCGTCCTCCACCTGATCTTATCGAAGGAGAAGAAGAGTACGAAGTGGAGTCCATTCAGAACTCCCGCTTCTTCTGCTGTCAGCTGCAGTACCTCGTGAAATGGAAGGGTTATCCAGACTCAGATAACAAGTGGATCACAGCTTCCGACGTCCACGCGGACGACCTGCTGACCCTGTATCATTCGGAACATCCTGATGCCGCTGGACTGGCATCCGATACTCTATCTAGGCACCGTGGTCGACGCTGACTATAAGAGGGGGGTAATTTTCATCGTTACCTTCAGCGACTTCAGTCACTCTAGCAATCACAATGTTCTACTCGACCTCTTACCCATCTCCACTTCCTACTCCCACCATGTCTCCAGTCCCCACCACTGTTTCTTCCATCTCTTCCATCGAATCGAGCTCCCCGGCTCCCTGCCCCATCCCGAACATCGAATATCTCCGCACCAACACCGACTCCATCGCCAGCTCGCGCCCCTCGACCCCTCCTACCTTCTTCGAGGAGACCATCATGGTCACCGAAGGAGTACGTATTCCCATGCCAGTTCCAATTTGCTCAGTATCTGCCAGTGTCGTCACGCCTTCGAGCCCGAAGGTGGAACCTGCCACGGTAGAAGCAGAGCCGACAAACCCCGAGTCGAGGGGCAGCCACCATTCTCGCTCGGTTCGTCCCGCCTCGACGCTGCCGCGGACTGGCACTCCTGTCGGACCTACTCACGTTGTCGTGGAAAACACAATCATTGACCTGGACGAAGAAGAGAGCGAGAGGAAGCGCGTCAAAGGACGCAACCAGGACTACCTCGACCATCTTATCACTGCGACGTTCGAGGACATGGGGTTCAACTGGGACCTCAAGTCAGTTCGTCTAACTGACATGAAGGCCCAGTTGTTCAAACGGTTCTACGAACGAATTGACGACTGCTCGGCCGCACGCTGGTACGCTTTGACGACGGACTACCACAAGGGCATGATCGCCGAGCTAAGCCAGGAGCTTATGCTCGTTCTCACTCGGCTGGCCGACCAAGCCTACCAGGCACTATGGCTGAAAAATCCACGACTCCCGTGCGACCTCCTCTCCGAAGGCTTCTTCCGAAACGATCAGCACGTTATCACCTCCAAGACCATCCGTTCGAAGTACGACGGACGACTCATCATCGCCCCTGGGTAAAGAAGGTCACTGATGTGCCCTGCCCATTCATGGTCGCAGTTGAGGACGAGTACGACGAGATGGACACGGGCATCGAGCTGTACGCGACCCCGGTCCGGCACAAAAAGCCCGACCACCTCGCCCTGGAGACCGAGGACCGACTAATGGCGCAGGACAACCACCTCCTCGGCATCGTTCGAGACCTGTGGGACGACGGACTCACCGCCGACGTGTTCCGTTTAGGTCAGGAGATGCGCAAGAGGAAGCGCGTCCAGTACGACATCGATGAGTTGGAAAGGAAGCGCGCGGACGTGAACATGCGCATCCTTTAAATTCGACGACGACTCGAGGCCGCCTGCCTCGAGTCCCGCATACAGGCGGTCTATAACGCGTGGCAGCATTCGGCTAACTGTGTCACGCCACTCCTGCACCACTGGTTGAGTCGGATCTGAGCAGACGAAGAGACGCTGTTAGCGAGGCGTACGGCGAGGCAGGGACCGGCAGAGAGGCGCGAAGGTACGAGCGATCACGATGTGGACTTTGGTACGCAGAATGAGGATTGAAGTCGGGACGACTTCAAATGTAAGAGGGACGCAATGTCACGAACTGTACGATACTTTTTCTTTTTCTGCTTATCTTCCGTGTATGATACGAGCTCCGTTCCGACTCCATGACTCGGGGACGCTTATCTTTCACTCGTCATATGATTCCCCCATTCTTCTTGACGCGCCCCTTATGCCATTGGACCTCTACTGTACTTCTACCTAGGAGACCCACATTGAGTCCGTTCTGACTCGGTATGACTCAATACTAGGACATTATGTAAACCGTTTCTCTTGTAGTACTTAAGGCGTAGCAGTTGTACTCTAAGGCCTTAAGCCTGTTCTCCTTTGTCAATCGACGAGGTTACCAGGGATTCCGCGTGAGGGACTTGTTCGCCCAAGCATCGCGAGGTTTCCAGTCTTTGAACTCTACGTACCGGAGGCCGATTGCCTCCACTCGAAGACACCACGTCTTACCCAGGATCTCGTGCACATTCGCGTGCACCTTCGAGGACCGGCTCACATCGAGACCGATTTACCGAACCTCGCTCGTCTCAGCCCTCGCCAGCTTCGCTTGCGCCGGCTCAGGCCGTGACAATGTGCATGCACACATCGGTCAGTCGGTCAGGTGCTGAGGGGCAAGGATGTGCCTGGGGGCTCACCTCAAGGTCACCTGTCCATGTATAAGTGCTGTCAAAACTGGCAGGGGAGGGAGTGGGCCACACCGTTGTCGTGGGAGGAGATAGAGACAATGAAAATTTCCAAGTTGCCTGCGCACTAATTGTCACGCGTCACGTGTTTCCCATCACGCCATCACGTGCACCCCATCACATGACAACATCATCCTCACCCCACACACCCTGCACTGTACAACAATGCCGACTGCGATGTGAAGACAACTGGCTGAGCAGTGACGATCTGCGCACACACTGAGCATACAGTTCACGCTGGTGATGACGACCGCATCGGCTTGCTACGGCCACAGCCAGCACGAACCACACGCTTGTTATGCCGCATCATCACCGTGTCATCTTGATTCGAGACAAGGCCGTTTAGCGGGTTTCGCGGCGTAGTCGTCGCGACAAGTCGGGCGTAGACACGGGGGCTCGCGCGCGGCTGCCGTTTTCGTTGGTGGAGCCACGCGGCGGCAGCAGAGCTTGCGCCGGGTGCATGTCACCGCACCACGTCACGGCCGCGCTACGTAGCTTAACCTGCTGCGCCAGCACGTTGGCGCCGTCGTGACACAGTACGGGGCCGTACGACGTGGATCGCGCGTGCGTGTCGTCCTGCAAGGCGCTCGTGTGGGAGTAGCTGGCAGATGGGGGTGAATTCATGGACGGGGGCTCATTGGAGACAGCAGCGATGCGCTGAGGTGGTGGGTGCAGTGGTGGCAGTGGTCTTGCATTGTGGTGAGAGCTAAGAGGGACCGTGCCAATTGTGATGTTGCACACGAACCACGTCGTCGTTCAGCAGCATGCAGCACACTGTGGTGTCCACTGGCCCTTGCATTGCCTTGCAGAGTTCGATGGACTTGTGCGACGATGTGATAACGCTGGCCGGGATCACAAGGGGTGGCAAGTCGATGCGGATTCCGGTCAGATTGCCAAGGGTCCATGGCAAGTCATAGCACCCCGACAACCTCCGGTAATAACCGGCTCTCATCTCACAGTTTCGATCTCGCAAGTACCCGAGCTTGCCTGAGCTTGGCTATCAATGAATTCTCGATTCGGAAGATACACAGCCATACCGGGCACGATAACCGGACCCGGGAGCCCTCCGGGCCGCAAGGGCCCGTAAGAAGTTTCGGGTTTTGGTGATGATGGTGGGACCATGAATCTGTTGAGACGGACAGTGTCCTGGCAGCTCTGATTAGATTAGATATGGACCTAATAATCAAGGACTATCTTATCTTGTGTACATAATGTTCTAGACTTAAGGCTGTGCTCAGCCCCACATTCGTTTCCATGTTCTGGACTATTCTAGGGCATTCCATGACCCACCCTGTACTCCGGTACCCACTCTTACTCCGTTTCATGTGGGTCTCCTAGGCTTTCTAAGCATTGTTTATCACATGCTATTGTCGTTCCTTACTTGTATAAAAGGACCTCCTCTTTTGCCTTTGTAGCCTCAGTCTTTTGACCTTCTCTGACTGAGGCAAGTACACTTACACTCCTTTCACTTCTACCTTATGCTTACCTTACCTTGTAGCGTCACTCTGTGTCCTTCAGGTATTGCACTAATGTATCAGTCTTTTGACCTTCTCTGACTGAGCGTCACTCTGTGTCCTTCAGTTGTCACTGCACCCTCTGCTGCGCTTCAACAGAATCGCGATGATTGCAACAAACTAGCAGGATCGCAGGGATACGGCACAACACATCGATGCTCCCGGGTGCTGTCAAATTCTGGACGCATGGTCCATGAAATTACTATGATCAGGCAGGTTTGTAGTGGGACAGCTGGCATTCGGAACAGAAGGCGGTACAACTATATGGATGAACATCTCCATCAGGAAAAAGCAAATCCTGCTTTGTCCACGTCATGTCTGAATAGCTCTAATTCGTACGAATTAGGCCTCGCGTTGTCTATTTGGCCCTAAATCGTACAACTTAGGCCACTACGCCAAAGCCTTATTATTTCCGGTGTACTCGCTGGCTTTGGGCTGGGGCAAGGATGCGGCACATGCGAGCGCAGCGAGGTTCGTGCGGCGGTGGACTTAGGCACACAGAGGTAGTTGTGCAGCCAGCGTGTAGCCTGGGTGCACGAGTTGTCGAGCAGCAGTGCGCTGCGCGAGCATGGCCGACGGCCACGTGAGGTCCTTGATTGTCTGGACTTTGCAGTCTGTGGGTACACATGTCAGCGAACCGCAAATGCACACTGGGAAGCATGCACAGTGCCAACGCCATTGGCACTGCGTGCAGCAGCAAGGCTGGTACTCATCCGTGGCGAGCCTGAGCATGTTGCGCACCCACGTCTTTCCCGAACACATGCGCGACCAGTTGCACATGCGTGTGGGTGTGGGGGTGGCTCGGCAGCGATCGTGAGGTACGCGTCCATCGGGGTAGGTGAGCGGGGGAGCATCGAGCGGGAGAGTGACAGAGGAAAGACGGGACAATCCGTCAAGTCGCGCTCCGCTCCGAGTTCTCGGACTTCCGAACGGCCCGGCTCCCTGCATGACGCCGTGTGATGCATGATGCGTGACGCGTGACGCGTGATAGACCCGGCAATCCCCGGTATCGTACAATTTTGCGTTGCCACGTCGCCCCGCCCTTATCCTCACTCCCCTCTCTCCTCACGCTCTCTGTGTCCTCCACCTGGCTCCTGCAGCTGTCCGTGCTTGCTTGCCCGTCTGTTTGTCATGCTTCCACTTGCTCATTTACTTGCTCCCTTGTGCTATTGAGTGGCTGAGGCTCTTGTGTCACTCACTCCCTTGCTGTGCCTCCTGCTCATTGCACTGCTCTTGCTTGTGTCTCTGGCTTACTCCTGGATTCCTCGCACTGGCTATGTTCCTCATGACCCTCTCTTGTAACATCCAGGTCCGTTTGTTCTTCAATACTCCAAGTACTGCTGATTGACTATTGATTGTTCAGTGTCCACCGACAATACCCGATCCACAGAGGTCAAGGGGAGGGGTCCTCAAGAATGCCCTATCTACTGTTGGATAGAGGGCAAGGGACGAGAGTTAGGATAACAATGTACTTTGATGTAGTAGTATAGCTCAATAGATGCATTTCTATTATGTTCTCTTTCTTGTGTGATGCCTGAGGAGATGTTTTGGGTGCCAGTATGATCTCACAGTGGCCCGTTTGGGCCTCTTCGTCCATTTTGTCCATGATGATCTAAATAGTGCAAATTAGGATTTGGTGTGTCTATTTTGTATGATTTAAAGGGGGGGTGCTACAATGGCCCAAGTGTACACAATGTAGCAATTAAAGGAGGATAATTGGGTTCTTTCGATAGCGCGCAAAGGCAGTCTGTACACAAGACGACGCCGGCTCAGTATCTCGCGCGCTGTGCCAACGAGAACTATATATATTCACCTGTACACAAGACGACGCCGGCTGGGCCGGGTAAGTACAGGTATGCAACACACACCACAAAAGATGCTCACCTCAGTATCTCGCGCGCTGTGCCAACGAGAACTGAGGGGCTACAGGATACTCGGGGCGATGACATGTCCATCAGCCACAACTATACAGTATCAAATAAAAGGAGCAAGCGGAACCAAAATGCGCTGCAGGGGATGCGAGCGCGAGCGCGACTTAGCGCGTACGAAACGATGAGAGCCCGGGCCGAAGCGCCCGGGCTGGTGTGTAAGTATAAAGTAGAAATGACCGGAGTCCGCGCGCGTTTGTCCACACGCGCGCGCAGCGAAATGGAACGGTAGGTAACCGAACGCACATTCAACACACAAAGTGCCTATTTTGTGCTAAATATGACGTGCGCTTCCACCTGATGTCGTCACATGGCTTTGCCGTGGCGTCTTGTTGACGGGAGCTGGGTCATGTACGATTCAGCACTGGTTATTGATGTTATGCTCTAGTAAGTAAGTAGTACTACTAACGATCGCCAAAGAGGAAGAAAAGAGAACAAAGAGAGAGTCCGGGATTACTAGCGGCGCCTACTATTCAACGCATTGACTCGCCCACTCAGATGGTTCTTTGGACTAGCGGCGATATCCACGACCGTCCCTGGGTGTGCTGTCTCCATTCGCAACTTCCCAACATCACCAAAACCGGACAAAAATTTTGGGCCCTTGTAAGGCCCTAAAAGGTCAAAAGGGTCGACCAGGATGAGAGATCCGTGACACCCTTTTTGATTCGGCGAGTTGTATCTCGATTCTACCAGAGCCGGGTAATTTTAGGGTACCCTTGTAGTTTCACCATTATTGTAGTTTTCAGCACCCATGTAAACCGTTGCAAGTATCAATGCCTGGTCAATGAAGCTCAATCTTATCGCGCGCTACAAGTCACCTTCATCCATCATAAGTTGTAGTGCCTTGTCATTCTATGTCTAAGATGTCTCGGGCGATAAGTTCAAGAGCCTTGTCGCGCGTTGCAGCCGCCATCGAACTGAGCATTCGGAACACATATATTTTGAACCCTTTTGGCCCTTGTGACGTTGTAGCTACGTCCCTACTCTACGCTAGTACTATCCGGCCGATGCGCGCGAACCTAAAACTTCCTGCCAGGGCATGAATGTAAGTATATTGTGTGTAGCAGCACGACTGCACGTTGACTGCACGTACTTTCTCTGCCTCTGCTTCGGCTCCCTTGCCACCAGAGCGCGCTTAGACGGGACCGAGGCAGGCACCTCAGGGCTATTTTCCTGGTCTGAAACGAACGGGTCTTCATCTTCGACAGGCTTGCGGGCCGGGGTCTTGCGGGTCGACTTGCGGGTGGATGTTGAAGGCGTGCGAGCGGACCCGATACCCTTTGAGGAGGATGGGGCTGTAGCAGTCACGGGCGCAGCAGTGGCCACAGGTGCGGGTGCAGGCGCAGGCACAGGCGCAGGCACAGGCGCAGGCACAGGCGCAGGCACAGGCGCCAGGACCGCGAGAGTGGCCGGAGCCACAGCGGGAGGAGTCGCCGTAGGGGGAGCGTGAGTTGTGTTGACTATAGATGGAGGGGTCGCGGACGCGAGGACGTAGTGAGCAATAGACGCAATAGAACGCGATGTCCACGTACCTTTGGAGGCATTTGCGCCGGTCTCACTGTCATCCTCTGCCAGTTTGGTTAGGAGTGCTGCATCTGCGAGTGTACGTACAAGCTCACCAGCTTCGTCCTCGGACCCCTTGGCAGACGCAACTTGCTCGCGCTCCAGATCTGATTCCTCGCCACCCTCCTCCACCTCCTCATCATCCTCGTCTTCTGGCGTCGTCTCCAGTTCCTTCATTTCGGCATGGACAATCTCGTCCCATTCCACACTCTTGCTGAATGGGCTTTCCTCTCGGAGGAATCGCTCAAAATCGTCCCCACCCTCGCTCCCATAGTCAAACTTCTCTCCGGGGTCTTCACCGGGGACGTGGGCGTTGTCGTTGCCGAACATCTCACTGTGTTGGCCAAGAGTCCATTAGTGTATATCCACCGTGCATCCGAGCAATACATACTTGTTCCAGGACTCGATAATGTCCTCCGCCCCAGCCCAGTTCACTGTGATCATGTTCTGGATCCGGGTGTGGACATTCTTGAGGAGGTAACTGCATGCCTTGCCCTCCCATCGATTCTCGGAGGACAGGGAATGCATAACCTGCACACATGAGTCGTTTGAGGGGCAAGAATACGATGAATTTCGTACCAGGACTGCCGTGTAGGCGATGCTGTGCGGCGTGACTTCAGTCATATGGTGCTTCTTCGCGATACCGCGTTCATTCGACACCGCTTGGGCCGCGCCGTCAACAGCCCCAGGGCCGAAGTAAATGCACATCCAAGCCTGTATTGTATATGAGCGAGTTTGGCCTGTGTGATGTTTTGACCAAGCTCACCTTTTTAAGCACCTTGCTTTGCAAGAACCCATTGTATGGGTCCTTGGAGCTGTACTCATAGTTCTTCCACAGGAAGAGTGGGAGGTCCAGTTCACTGATGATGATGTTGCCGGCACCCCAGCGCGTGCGGAACCTCCATAGCCGTGTCAGCGTTGTCGATATCAAGTCGACAGTCGCTTACTGTTGGCCCTCGTTCCGCAAGTGACGCAAGAGACGCACCGGACAGAGCAGCAAGGAAAGGTACTCGTGGTTTACCCCCCTATCACTCTTGTCACGCGCGATGCATCTCGGCCGAAGCTCTTCTGTGGGGGCAGGGGGACATAGTCGAGGATCCGCGATCGCAAATTGGAGGAATGGTCACTGCGCGTGTTTTGTACCTACGTCCATATCTCAACAACGGTCCATGAGCCATCTGGAGATGAACGCACGGGGGGATCTACCTTTTGCATAGCCGACTCCAGCGCCACCTTCGGAGGATTGGCATCCATGAACTCTCGAAGGCCCGGGATGTGGCGAACAATGTTGTTGTAGAGCTTGAGATAGACTTCTCGCTCATCGACCTCCCTATGGATGTGTGATTAGTAGATACCTACATACAAATCGTCGACTTACATTTTTTTGATGAGCGGGTAGTCGTCGAACTCGTCGTCCAGTCCGCGCTCGTAAAGCACATGACCCGTAGGAACAATTACGTTGACATGCTCGAAGACAGAACGCGGGACCAACCCAGCGTGCTGAACGATAGTCGATTGTCTTCTCGCTGGTGGAGAAGAGCTAGTCAGTAAGTCACAAGTATACACAACGTGTAGCACTCACGCCGCCTGGTACCCCAGCAGGGCGCCGGGGACGTGATCAGGGTGGGGGGCAGAACGATGAACAGGGGCACGCGGCATGTAACAACTTGTGGGAGATGCTGGAGTCGCTGCTCGTCTTGAGCGCGCAGACTGCTCCTTAAATGTGTCAGTGCGTTATCTTCGGGGTGGTTTTGGGGCACTCACCGGATGCAGAAGAAATGGTCAACGATCGTAGACCGCATGGTACGCCAGCTGTGGCCGAAAGGGGAGTGAGTTGGTTGCGCACCTCGGAGAGACGACTACCACTTACCGCCATGGGTGCACCAGGATCCGTCCGTATTCGTTGCGTGCCGTTCTTGTATACAAGTATCGTCTATTACCATCACTTACCCGAGTTGGCCCATATATTACGTGCGTCATACACGCTAGGCAGGTCGCGCACGCAGTGATATTGATAGTAAAGGGATCGCATACATACTTTACACACAAACGTTTCATTTGTACACCGCTACGACATCCTTGACATTCAGCTGCCGGACGATCTTCGGTTGCGGATGGGCCGTTGCGATCTCGATTTCGCACATGTCCCCGTCGATTTTGGTGACCTTGCCAATCATCCCTCCGACCTCGCCCCTATCACCAAGCCCTCACAACCGGTTGCAAGTTCCCATCGATTGAGCAAATGGGGTGGCACGGATACCTGGGCTCGGGGACGCCTCGGCCGCGAGATTTCAACTACAATTTCACCTGCACGGGGCGAAATTTTTCGGGCGCGGGGAAGCAGTGTCTTTGCGCATGCATAATCGTACTTACCGCCCTCGAAAAGCTCCTCGGTGTCACAGACGTTGAAGGAAAAAACGCGTGTGTCCAGCAGGGCACGCAGTTCGTCGCGAAGAAGCCATGATTCCCCCTCTGAGCCGCGACGTACGCGTTATCGAGGAATTCAAAAGAATTTCAATAATGACCCACCCCGAACGATGTCCCTGCATCGCGGCCGCTGTGCCGAGTGGTCCCTTGAGGGTCCCGCTGAGGGCGCGGCAGTCCCCATCCGTCGGGGCCCGGAGGGGTGCGAGGACGCGTGATCGTCTCAATTGGTGGGGGGCTTGGGGTCCGGGAGATAAAGGGGGTCTTGAAACTGCTGGCCCTTAGTGCTTCTAATGCGCTGGGGCTGCGGAGATCAAGTTCAGCGCGCGTGTTATCGACACAACACTGACGCGCTTACGCTGTAGAGATGTGCTCCCATTTCACCAATTGGCGAGAGGACGCGTGCTGCGTCGACTTTGCCTCCAGTTCGATAATGGGCCGTCGTCCGAGACAGTCTTCACGATTCCGCGGTAGCCCTTGTAATTTCCCTTAGTGATTGCTACCTCATGCCGACCGTCGGATGCTTGGCGTCTGGTTTTTCGTAGGGAACTGGTCGTTTCAGTTGTCTCAGCTCCCCCATAGTGGCCATGACCTGAAGGTCATCAGACTTGTCCTTTGGTTCTGCATCTAAGGGCTTACTGGTATCTTCGTGCGCTCATCCGTGAACCACACGCGGTCCCCCTTACTTCCTGACGACTCCTTCAAGCTCTGCGGGGCCGTCTCGCAGTCGGGCTTCCCGGCCAGAGAGAATCACGCGGTCTCCCGCCGCAATCTTGGGAGGCGCAGTGACCTCGGGAGCGGGTGGGGCGAACCGGACTGCGAAGCAGGACATGGTGATCTGCAGGTGATTAACAACTGCTAGGTGCATGCCTATGAAACGCTACCTCGGCCTGTGTCCTCTCTCGAGGTATGTTACTTGCGCGGCGTCATAGTCACACGCCGCCACAATCCCTGTCGATCGGAGAGTCGGGATTCGACGTGATCACCTGGTCTGAAGCGCGGCTGCACGATGTCAACGTCGACCTCAATGAGCCTTCCTCGTGCGATCCGGGCAGCGTCGCCGCGATGGATGCACGTCCGCCCAATGCTATCGTGATCGCTCCTACCGCACCCGTGTATTCACCTGAGGTGACTTCCACTCGATCCTCACGTTGGTATGTGGCTTGCGTGACCTGGGCAAGCGCCCGCGCAAATGCCGGGTCGTGGAGGATGCCCGGGTGCTTGAAGAAGGGGAGGAGAAGGTCGGGGAGGGCGGCCGCCAGCTCGAGGTGCTCGCTACTAAGCACCTTGAGGACTAGGCCGCATTCGAAAGTGTCTCGACTGAACTTGTAGGGGATATGCTCCTCGCCTTGCGCGCCCGGGCCGTGTTTGACTTTGCGTTCCCCAAACACACTGAGCAGCTCCGAGTATCCCCACAGCCGTGGGTCAGGACGTCCCTTGGTCCTCGTGCCGGTGCCTGGAGGAACAGGCGGACGGATGCGAGGGAGTAGGGCGACAACCGCCTGGGTATCCCCGGCGCGCGTCTCTCGCACCAGACCAACGTCCCCTGCATACAGGCCATAGATGCAGCGGACCCACTGCCCAGCGTGAATTTCGGGTCGGGAGGGTGCCGGCCGCAGATACTCGGTCCTATCGGGCACGGGAACAAGACGAGGTCGGACAGGCTTCAAGACCGAAGTGATGCTGGATAGGAGTCGATGCACTTCACTGACGGTATTGGTTTCGACGAGGAGGTGACCAGGGATAGATGGCCGGACAAAAACCGACGCGAAAGAGGGGAGATGGGCAAAGCGATCCAGTATGATTCCCAGCGCTCGCAGTTCCTCTCCCGTCTGTCTCTGATGTCAGGGGCTTTATTGTCAACGCGAGACGGATGTACACACCTTCACGGGCACCGCCCACAAGCCTGGATTGTCCGCAGTCGGTTGCAAAAAGATCTGTGGCACGTTGTCCGCATTCGGAAGGAGATGCCGCGCCCCCTGCGAATATCTGGCTCTGATCCTACTAGCAGCGTCCTCCAGACCGCTGGCCTCGGCGGCGGGTCGCGACTGGGGGTAGAGGGTGGGGATGGTGCTGGGGAAGTGCCGTCCCCGATGTC
This sequence comes from Gloeopeniophorella convolvens, assembly GCA_022496205.1. NCBI lineage: Eukaryota > Fungi > Basidiomycota > Agaricomycetes > Russulales > Gloeopeniophorella > Gloeopeniophorella convolvens. Next base: position 10,236 of record WTXD01000147.1, on the reverse strand, counting down.
CTCCCCATCGTGAATGAATTCAGCTAATGATCGATGTCAGAGTCGCACGTGGAAGATGGAACAGCCACAGACCGAGAACGTCCTCCTTGTCCTCGTCCTCTTCTTCCTCTTCGTGGGTCTCGCGGGCCTCGTCGTCTACAAAGCCGCGTAGAAGGTCGCGTATCTAGGTCGGCGGTCAACAACGGCATGATGGGCACGATGTGCGACTTACCGTGACGGAGTTGGACATGGTCAAGGGGTGCGGCACGAGCCTTCGCCGACGGAGGGTATTTAACACGGTGAGCGGCGTGTAGATATACGTCAGTAAATCCGATCTACGCATAATCAAAACTTGTACACGCACGCCACTCTGTTCATGCTAATATCATACTCCACCCCGCCTCATCGTCTGAGGCGCGGTTCCACACTTTCGATTGCAAGGGCACGCAGATGAGCTATTATATGGCTCCCTGAGCCATTCAAGCTATTAATTACTATGCTACGGTGATTTGCTGAAAAGTGTTCAGACCACATCTCGACACTGGCTCAGGGTGGTGAAGACGCGGGAGAAAATTTGTCACCGGTCTACGCCGGTAACTTTTGTGCAGCGGCCCACTTGAGAGGATGTAGCGTGTTCCCATCTGCGTGGCTGGGCCGGCTACATCGCCGGTCCAGCGACAAGTCGCGACTTGAGCACATACCAATTCTGGCGCGTGAGAACCTACAACGTCCTCTCAAGTTACCGCTTGCTACTAGCGGCTCTGCCGGCCACCCGGGCCTTCCTTCCGTCGCTCGCAGTCCTATAGCTCGTAGTAACGCCCGCGGAGAGTGATACAGTTTGAACTGTACTCGTTCTATTAGTGTCTGGTTGCTGCAGTGAGTCAAGGGAAAAAGTAAAGGTATATCAAAATGCGCAGACTTGAATGAGTGAATAGAACGAACGAAACCGATCACCGCACATACTGTACTTGCTGCAGGCCCCGCAGATTACACTCTTCAAGCAATATGGGCGACTCGACCAATGCAAGCTCGGTCGAGGACATGGCCGAGGTGCTAGCCACCCAATGGCTGAACGCGTCGGAACTCAATCACCGAGGTGAGTAACGGCTGGCCGTCCGGCAGCCCCATACTGAGTTGTCATTAGGGATTCCTTATGTCAAAGGACGTTTCTCCGAAGAGGAAACGTCCCGGATTAATGCCGCGATCGAGAGGTATCAGCGCGTGAGTCCCTTGGAGCCGCCGAGGGGAATGTGCTGACCCCGAACTCAGGAGCATAGTCTTGACGATGACGAAATCCATGAGCTTATATTTCTGAAGAGGGACATGGAATTCTGGCCTACCATAGGTACGTCGCACCGTTCTGCGCGCCTGGAGTGATTCTGACCGAATACAAGCTCGTGCAGTTCCCTTGCGACCCCTCAGGTCCATATACAGTTACGTGCGGCGGGCCCGCGACTCAAATGCACGGGGAGGAGAGTGGACCCAGATGGACAATGCCAAATTGAAGAGGTACGCGCAACAAAGTCCATTCATCTCTCTAACGCAGCCATGCGCAGAGCCGTGCAGAAATACGGGCGCTGCTGGGACAAGGTGTCAGATGGACTTGGGAGAATGGCTGAGGACTGTCGGATCCAGTTTTCGTCTTTGGAGCATAGGGACTCCGAGCAAAGAGGTATGTCAAGGTCGCTATAGTGAATCGATATGATGCATGTCGATGTAGGTCACTGGACGCACGAGGAAGAGGCACAACTCGTAGAAATTATCCAAGATCTCGGCGCGGAGGGGTGCTCTGAGACGTCTCAGCGGTTTTGGCCTACCGTCGCGGATCGCATGGATCATAGCCGCAATGCCAGGCAATGCAGGATAAAGTGGTGCGTGTCTGCCGAAACCACGCCCGCACCCGCGCTGAACCGATTCAGGGAGTCGCAACTCAAACCTGCGATGCTCAATGGGGGGCAAAAGCGATATTGGGCCCCAGGAGACGACTACATCCTTGTGCGAAAGTGAGTGCTAATGTGCGGCGCACTTTATCATTCGGACTAATTCATGCAGAATTGCCTCCCTCCACGCCTCCAGCGAGCGGGACATTGACTGGGGAGCACTCAAGGACCCCGCGTGGAATGCGTGGAATGGAAGCGTTCTCAAGAAGAAGTGGGGGGCTTTGAGAAAACGCGTGAACTTGGAGGAGGAAGAACTATCAGGTGAGAAGGACATCTAGTCGAGGTGGCCTGCTACTGAGCGACTTCCCAGTCGTGCTGGGCGTGCTTTCCCTGGTTGTCAAACCCCCCCATGCTCCCTGATTTACCGCGCGTTAGTTAAGCTTTAGAGTAATGAATTCCACGTGCATGCAGAATCGTAACGCGCGCATGTCCAGTTCATGTGCGAGGGAAGTCATCGTGCTAAGATCTGAATCGGCAGGCACCCGTGAACCGGCCCGGAGAGTCGGGATCGCGGAAAAGATCAGAGGTATAATTTTTTTTGAAGGGTCCTCTACTGATGCCATACATCGTCTATACGTCGTCCAGACATGTCCTGCCTTTGCGGCTACACGAGTCACGTCGCGATGAAGCTTGTCTGGCACAAGCGCAAGTGCGCGCCGTGGCAAGAGATGCTTCAGGCCCCCGAGCAATCCTCCCGACCGAACAAGCGCGCCGCAGAAGTAGGCGACCCAGAAGGCATGTTACACGCTAAGAGGGTACAGTTGGATTCCCACCTACACCAGGTAAGCACCCACGTGTCCACAGTACGGATACAGAACTAACTTGCCCTGAGCCTGTTGACAATACGTCTCCCCGCCATTCTCCAACACCGCCCCCACCTCCACCACCTTCACCGCCCCCTCGTGAGCCAACGCCCCCCACGACAACCACGCGCTCTTCCCGAAAAGTTCGCTTCCCACGCCAATTCGTGGACTATGTCACAACCTCTGCAACTCCTCTCGCGCACATACCGACAAGAGCGCCGCAGGAAGCAGGCGGCACTCTCAGGCCGAAACCCCATTGGACGTCCCCTCCCCTCCTACTCCTCCCGCACCTACACCACCACCTCCAACTTCGCCCGCGCCCCCTTGTTATTCGCGGAAGAATATCTTCGGGCTATTCAAGTGATTCACGCGTCGGCCGACATATGATCCTGACCGCACGCCCCTGGCCGAGGAGTCAAACGAAGACGGCAAGGACTTCGGCGTGCGACGCAGCCCTGAGGCCCGCGAATCGCCTGCTGTGCCAGATAACAGCACGCCGACGCCGGAGGGAGCGGGTGAGGAACCCATAGATATGTTCGAACCGTTCACCAGCCCCGCCGCAGCATGCCTCGTCGCGTGGGCAGCATCCACTAAGACGGCCACCAAATCGAATGAGGAGATGGACCGACTCGTAAGGATGCTCGCAGAAACTCCTGGCGACGATCAAAAAGCGGATATGGGGGCGTTCTCCATGAAACGCGAGCTCACGAAGCTGGACAAGTACATCAAAGATGCACAAAGCAGCGGCCACCTTCGCGAGGCTGGAAGAAGTCCACTGTCAAAGTCCGCCTCGTTTGCGAGCGGTTGAAGTGGAGTGAAGACGACGCGCCGCGGCTTGAGGTGCCCAACTTTTATCACAAAGACCTGGTGGACATCATAATCAAAGCCTACGAGACGCTCCCTGATCTGCATCTAACGCCGTACGACCTCCTCTGGGATCCAGGGGAAGGTCGCCCTCGGCAAAAGGTTTACTGTGAGGTACAAGACTCGAATGCGCTATGCAAAGCTCAAGAGGAAATTGATAGCCTCGTGCTCCCTGAGGACTCTGAGGATCTCGAGAGGGTGTGCGCTGGCATTCTCCTCGGCTCCGACGCGACACACCTCGCCAACTTTGGCTCGGCATCGCTATGGCCAATCTATCTATTATGGGCCGGGCAATCAAAGTACAGGAGGTGCCGTCCGTCCGTCGGAGCGTGTGAGCATCTAGGATACATGCCATCCGTAAGTCACTGCTATCTTCGCGTGAGCGCGTTTGCCTGATGACGAGTTCAGCTGCCGGAGGACCTTCAGGAACAATATGTCAGGCATACGAATGGGATCCAAGCAAGCGAGGAGACGATCACCCATTGCAAGAGAGAGCTCGTTCACGAATGCTGGCTCCTACTTTTGGATGAGCGATTCTGCAGGGCATACCGAGAAGGCATCGTGGTACGCTGCGCCGATGGCATCCGACACGAATCTTCCCCCGCATCCTGAATTACTCTGCGGACTACCCCGAAAAGTATGTACTCGTCAAGCTCGCTCTGAGTGGCGCTGAATGTAGGAAGCAGGGTCATTCTTAGCGGCATCAAGAACAACTCCACATATCCCTTGCCGCGGAATGTGATACCCAAAAAGTACATACACCGCCTGGGAATGAAATCGGACATGCTCCGGCGCAGGACATGGGCCAGGAGGGATTCGGTCCGGCGAAGAAACGCGATCTGTCAAGCCCGCGTTAGAATGTTTCATAGAGGTCTCTCAATCAAAGGCAAGGCAGTCCAACAATGGCTTCAAGATGAATCTCTCGCGCCCACAATTGTAAGTACTCACTACCGATAATAGATAAGGTTAAACTCTTTTCCCAGAACGCTTTCTCTGATGCCCTGGTAGATGAAGGATTTGACTTTCACTCAATGCTGGACGTCGACTTGTTGCACGAGTGCGAGGTTGGTACGTGGAAGGCAACATTCACACATCTCATACGCGCCTTGGTGGCTGTCGGGGGTACAGCCATACAAGAATTAAACAAGCGGTGAGTGAGACAAATCTCGAGAGATCCCCTTCTCATTGCGCGATCAGTTATCGAAGCATGCCCACTTTCGGGAGAGGCACCATACGCCGATTTACGACCAACGCCGCATCGATGAAGAAGCTCGCGGTGCGAGACTTCAAAGATCTGTTACAGGTTAGCAAAAGCAATAAATGTTCGAGAGCATACTGACGGACATTCAGTGTGCCATCCCCGCATTTGACGGGCTATTGCCAGAGCCCCACAATTCTATCGCGCACGCCCTTATCTGGGACATGGCAGTATGGCACACGTACGCGAAACTGCGTATGCATACCGATAGCACTCTCACGTTCTTCAAAGAAGCAACCGTCGCTCTCGGCGAATCAGCCCGCAAGTTCAAACGAGTGACATGCAAGGCATACTTCACGACTGATCTGGCCCACGAGTTTTCAGCTCGTGGGCGAGTAAAGCCAGCGATGTCTAGAGCGGATGACACCTCAAAGAAGAAGGCCCGCAAAAAAAAGATCTTCAACATGCACACTCCAAAGTGGTCGGCGATGGGGGACTATCTGGCGTCAATCGAACGGATCGGCCCCACGGACAACACGTCGACGCAAATGGTGTGGTGTTCTTACTGGTGCGCTACACGGTTACTGATATTGCTTGCAGCAAGAGCTCCTTCACCGTTTATCAAAACGTAGATACGGGCGAACCAACAAGATTAATTTTATCGCCCAGCTAACGACACACGACGCTCGCGAGGAGGTTCTCAAGGTCATAGAGGGGCGTCTGGATAAGAACATGGAGAGGTTGCCGGCCGACGGTGACGTCCCGCCTGCGTTCTGCGACGCGGAGCACCATTACCACATCGCGCAGAAATCTGCAGACTACGCCAATGTGTGGGAATGGGCGAACGAGCATGAGAACGACCCAGCTCTCAAGGTAAGGTGTGCTCGCCGTGGACGATACATACGAATAGACACACAGGATTGGACCAAGGAGCTGCAAGACTACGCCTTGACAAAGCTCTGAGGAATTGACACCAATGGACAGGAGCCGCTAGAGTTCTCTGACGAAGACCGGGCCCAGGTTCTCATACGAAAAGACAGGGTGTTTTTTCATCCCGCGGTGCGGCTGAATTATACTACGTACGACCTCCAGCGCCAGCAGGACACCATCAGCCCACGCACGCGGCCCTTTTTCATGGCACTCGCGGACATTAACCCCGACGCGCCACGCGAGGGCATGACCTTTCCGTACTGGTTTGGTAGAGCCATTCTCGTGGGCCACATCGATGTCAAGGTGCGCGCGTCGCCCGAACCGTGGCGCAGGCTCGACTTCGTTCTCGTGAGATGGCTAGGAGTCAACGAAGATATGAAGGGGAGCTGGATAAAGAAGTGCTTGCCGAGCGTTTCTTACATCCCGGCAGAGGACCCCGGCGCATTTGCCATCATCGACCCTGACTATATCATTCATGGGGTGCATGTCATCCCAACGTTTGCGTCCGCACGATCGGACGCCAGTCTCCAGGGCGAGTCAATCGCCCGGCGTTGGGACTTGGAGGAAGATAATATGGACTGGAACTATCTATGGGTCAATATGTACGTCCCAATGGATGCTCCTATCGTCATTCAAGCCACACTCACTCGCTGACAGTTTCGTCGATCGAGACTTATTCATGCGCTTCCGTGGAGGAGGCGTTGGCCATCTGGTGACGCGGACATTCGACTTGGATCTTGAGGCGGAGCATCACGCGGAAGCAGATTGGCTCGTCAATACTCACAACGAGAATGATGATGAGGACAACGAGGACGAGGACGAGGACAACGACGAGGACGAGGACGAGGACGAGGACGAGGACGAGGACGAGGACAATGACAATGACGAGGACGGTGATGGCGACGAGTCAGGAGAGGAGGGTGTAGACGGCGAGCAAGACGAGGATGTTGGCATATACGAACACATGGGACTCGGTGCGTACTAAATTGAGACGTCAAGGCGAGTTGGTCCATTCGATTGTACATACACCATCTACCGCGACTACAATGTGAATCTACCTTCCTGTCCTCACCAATCCCCCGGCGTACTCTCTGGCCTGCGCGCGCATAGGGACCTCGCAAGCTGCTCTTCCACTTGTCGCACTCGCGCGCCAGTGTCAAGGTGGCCCTGCTAGCGGTGGCACGGCATCCCGCGGCGTCCGGTGGCCCTCAACGCTCGCTCGTGTGGACCTTGCATGGCCTCGCAGGGTTCGTTGATATTGTGTGACAGTGTGATATCCCGGGTCATAATCTCAAGGGGCGACAAGTCGATGTCAGATTCGGTCACCGATCGCCAAGGCTTCATTGCAAGTCACGGCTCAATTACAACCTCCAGTAATAACATGGGTCTTATCTATAATCCGGAGGTACAGTTGCATATCGATGGAATCTGCATCTGAGGGATACACGGCCTTACCGGGAGCTATAACCGGACCCGGAACACCTCCGGACCGCAAGGGTCCGCAAGAACTATCCGGTTTTGGTGATGAACGGGCAACCCGTGCTATGACATTCCTTCAAGCATCTCAGCGAGAGACTTTCCCGAGCGCGATATTGTCAAGCAGGGCCGTTGAGGGTTTCGGTTTCCAGTCTTCTCTTTGAAAGCGCTTCTCTGGAGTGTAGCGATCAGCGCAATTGCATTCGGATACATGGCCTGTCGAGTGCGGTGGTGTTCGGTACGTGCACGCGGTGTTTTTTGCTCGGTGGACTCACCGCAACATAGACTATGATCTCGGAAAAGATGCTACTGGCCCGTGCCAGCTTGGAGTCGGCGGGAGACTCAAAGGTCACGATGAGAAAGATCTGTGCCAGTGTTGCGAGTCAATGGTCGCTTGAACTTCACTAGCAAAGGAACACACACCCAAAATAGGCTATACACAGCGCCAGACTCCAGAAGGAGGAAAAGCGTGCGCCCAACCACGCTTGCACGCGCACCTCCATTTTCAGGGAGCTGCTTGAACCATCGCCTGTGTATCCTGAAGATGGAATACCAGGTTCCTTCCGAGAACTCAGAGGACAAGAAGACGCATCGTACCATGCTTTCCAAGCGACCAATGTAGTGGCCCAGAGATTTGAAGACAGAGAGAGCGCGCAGAGGACCAGCGTGTTCAAAACCCCCACTGCGCTCGACGGAGGTAGTACACCAATGCCCTGGTTACTCGAGGCAATGCCACCATTCCCCTTGACGCTCCAGATCCCAATGGCTAGCAGGGCGAGGTTAGCCGCATGTCCCTGACAGAATGAAAGCGGAGAACAAGCTGAGGACGCTCACCTGCTGTTGCAAGAGAGAAGATAGAGGAAATAGCCAGGACGGTTTTGGACTTGTCCCAAATGACCCACGCACGCCACATCACAATGGCATCGCTCAGAATAACCTACGCATGAATGGGGCTGGCGGATCAGCGAAGTGGCCCTGGGTGATTTTCAACTCGTACATTGAACAGAACCGTGCTGCCTTCCGCGTCTGCCATCCATTTTTGGATGACTGGAAAGTTGAGCCACTTCTGAGATGTCCGAGTACCCATCTGGACCTCGCCGACAGCGAAGGATTGATGCATCATAACCGCAAAATGGGTGAGAGAAACGATGTACATCGTGACGATGATGACAAGCATCGCGACATTGGCCCTTTCACGGAAACCATTCCGACTGTTTTGCATAAGCAGCAATCGCGAGAGCTGGAGGCTAATTATCTCACTAAAGGAAGATGACGGCTAGGAAGGTAAGGAAGCTGAGGGCGGCTTCATGATTGTCATGTTAGGGACGCTCGTTGGCATACGCAAGGCTCACCTAGAGACACCGCCGGAGCGACGTATACAGAAAAAGTTACCAAAAAGGGTGTGGCCTTGATGAAGTAGATGGGCGAGGTGCTGTTACACGGTTCTAGTTCCATCGTTCCGAGTACTTTGAGTAGTTGACCCTAGATCCTCGACGAGCATCCAACGGGCCCTCTCCCTTATAATGCATAAGGGGAGCATGGACCCGGGAAAATTCAGCTTGATTCAATCAACCAGTTGGACAGGAAGATGATTGTACACAGTACGTGCAGCGCATATAAGAGGCGCTCTTGAGCTACTAGCGCTTGATTTGGTCTCTTGGGTATGCGTGCGTTGGGACGTGACAGGCCTAGGGTACGGCAAAGTTTCTGATCGTTGATGGTGTGTCATGGCGGCTGCTGCGTGACCTCGAGTTGGAGATATGCGATCTTGTTAACCAACTGAGATGTTTTGACGCCCTCGTGGAACAAGGGGCAACGTTGCGGACCTTCGTTGCCTCGGAGGACTAAAATATCGCTGCAGACAGAAGCGGCACACGCGCAAGTACTACGTACAAGGTAGTTGAACAGTGGACACCTTCACGCACGAGTACTCAGAGATCGAATGGACGTCTGAAATGATCGGGGACTGGTCGCCGATCAAGAGAGTATCAGAACAGTTACATAACAGTGGATATCTCACACGCTACTCTGGTATCACGCCACGTCGCCACCGAGTTCGGAATACAGCTTGAAGTTGTAGTGGCGAACTATATGAGTAGCGTACACCGCACCGAGCCCGGTGGATGGAACAAGATTCGTGGAGGGTGGGCTCATTTCAACGTTCTCCTGGTGGATCGCTCGTGTGGGAATGTTTAGTTTCTGCGGTCCTATCTTGCAGGGCACCCCCTTACAACATGGAACTTGCTGCGCGATTGTCCCACGGAACCTTTTCGAGGATCTCCGCAAGAGACGTTGTGTTGCGTGGACGGGGGTGCCGGCCTGAGGCCCGCTCTCGAAGCCAGATATCTCGTCGTATGCTCTGCGTTGGTTAAATGCTGACAAAAAAAATGCTCTGCGTTGGAGAGCAGCGACTAGCAAGATTACGTTGGGGTATGTGGCTTGTCCAGATACGAGAATTTTCAGAACGAGTCCTCGTGATACGTCGTGCGATAGACTTACGGCAACATAGCCAATGGTCACAGTCAAGACAGAATACATGTTGTCCATTTTCCGTGTCCGGCATGTTTCAGCCAGCGCACCTATAAAAAAAGGCTTATGCGAGTGTTACCGAAAATTGGGGCATCCGCGAGAGCCAGGCGCGCACCCAGACCAAGCTGTATACCGCGCCGGACTCAAGAAGGAGACAAGCGTGCGCCCGACCGCACTACCACGAAAACCTTCATTATGCAACTGGCGAAGAAGCTTCTTGTGAGACCTGCAAACGACGAGGTTAATTGACTGATGTGCAATTTTGGTGTCAAATTCGTACCATGCTTTCCACGCTACTAATGCAAATCCCCAGAGGTTTGAAGCGAGGAAAGGGTGGAAAGTATGAATGTCGTAGCATGGAAGTGTGTACCCATCTTTGGGCCGCCTGAGGTGATTCCCCCGGTTCGATTAATCCCCCAGATTCCGATTGCTACGAGCAATGGTCGGCACGTAGATTCCGCGGAGATGCGTTGCGAAACGTGCACTCACCGGCAGTGGCGAGGAACAAAACGGTCGA
>WTXD01000146.1:0-28232 GCA_022496205.1 Gloeopeniophorella convolvens | reverse complement strand
GTTCTCTGGCCTCCATGTCTGGCATATCCGGGAACCAGGAGAGTACGTAGTATGACAACCAAGCGTAATCGTTCGGCCTAGACACGTGCTATCTCAGGCAGTGCCTTTGATTACCTCTCAGAATCGACCCGGAGGCTTACACCTTGGCGTGTCGCGAAGGCACGAACATCCAGGGCCATGGCTTATAGAGGCTTACTACTCTAGGGAAAGCGCCTATAGGGTTCGTGATACATACGAGGCAAGAAGCCTGTAGATTGTGAGGCGGTCATTGTTCGAACGAGTAAATAAGCGTTTGACAGACCTCCATAGCAAAGTAGTGGACTCTTCCCCGTGGCCGCGGCGACCGTGACTGTCGCTGGCAACCATTGAACCTACTTGAACTGGTGACACTCAGGTCCACGCGGCGATGGTGCTTGCCGTACCTTACATAATTGTTTGGCAAGAGCTTTGAGTCTAAACAACCGCTCGCTGGCCCGAACTTGTCCGATTCTGTCGCGGCCACCGTCTCGCCCAGGGCGGTCGCTTGGTTACCAGCCACACATATTCTTCGCGTGCGTCCTAATTCTATAGCTATATTATGTGCGGAATACCTTAAGGACAAGGCTGTCCTCTACTCTCTGGACGCCTTCGGGCCCGGACTGCCGAGCAACTCTGTGAGTATGCTCGCAGCTCCGCCTTGGCCATATTCATAATAACTGATAGCTGCCGTGCGCATAGCTGAAAACTGACAGCTTGCGCAGGATGGGCTCAAGCTGTACGTACTACGCACCTGACATCTTCGAAGGCGATCCGGCGCCCAACGACTTGTTGGTCTTCCTCGATGTGGAGTTCCAACTCCATTCCACGACCATCTCTGATGAGCCTGTTGCGCAGCCGACGAAGTTCAATATACGGGAATGGCTCGTGAAGCACCCACCAGAGCGCGCGCTTTCTATTGTACGCAAGGTGATGGAGGCGCTTAGGGAGCAAGGCGTAATCAAGTTTTGCGGGCGTCGGCTTCTGCTACGGAGGTACGCTCCATGATCCTCAGTAACTCGGCCTGCGTTCTCGGGACTGGCCCAGGGCGTCTCGGCTTTGAATTCGCCTTCACTAACGAGATCATCGCGTCGTCGGTCGCTCATCCATCCCTTCTGCAAGATGGCGACCTGGAGGTACGAAGGCGAGCCGCCTCCTGTCTCTGCCTACTGACAGAGTGCAAGAAATACTTCGCCGAGACGAGAGCCGCGCATCTCTTGTGATCGACAGCTGCGATATCGATAAGCAGTTCCTTAAGGAGCGGGCGCGAAGGAGCGGATGAGCCGTTCGGAGATGGCAGAATCGCCCCTGGTTACCAACAAGCGTACTGGGAAAGTTGCAGGTAGAGTTTTCAGTGCATAACGCTGACAATGGCTATGAATAGTTCGTGGTGATTTGGTGCTTTTTGAACCACGCCTGCTCTGGAGCAGCGGAGCTCACAAACAGCTCAGACCGATCCGAAAGTCAAGGCTGGTATGGAAGGCGCGTTCAAGAATACCGTGAAATGGTTTAGGAAACAGCTCTGAGAGCGGACGACTCCCGGGGACTGTGGAGGCTAGCAGATGGGTCAGCAGACTGCTCCTCGGAGTTGTATGATAGTCAACGGAAGTTCTGTATAGTCCTTGAGTGTGGCGTAGGCTTGTCGTTACGATCCGGTGACGCGACTTGACGCGACGAACGCGATCGCCCAAAAAGCATTGTTTGGCGAGAGCATCTAATCCAAACAAGCACTTCCTTATAAGTTGCCATCATCATCGACACCCGAGTGCCGTCATCACGCCCACACTCAGACCAGGCCCGATCCGACTGGACTTGCACTATCAAACAGCCAATAACTCCTGGATTTTTGTTGGACACGCACTCTTACCTCACTATGTCAATCAGAGTTGGGCCCGAGTTCAAGCGCTTCTGATGGATTGCTGTCTCATGGCACATGCTACTAATCGCGACGGGTGACTGCAGGTCTGGGCTTTACATTTCCCAAGCAAATTGCACTTGAAATACACCCTCTTCGAAAAACATCACGCCAACTATATCGACTATCGTCACTATCCTTCTTCAGCCATTCGATCGCGCGTTGATCTCTGAGTAGTACTCAGTGAGTGATTAATCGGATGAGTTCTGAAAGTACTTACCAGCAGCACGTAAGCAGATCACTGCCCGGCCCTCAGTACCGGGCGCGGTGTCAGCGCCGGGCGCGGTGTCAGCGCCGGGCGTGGAGTCAGGACCTGGAAAATGGTCAATGCCTCACACACCCTAGAGGTGGAGAGACTATACTAGGCTCATGACGAACAGCAAGGCCAGCCTTAACATTGGCCACAGCGACCAATAGGAGGGTGACAGCGACGACGAAACACTTCGAAGCAAACATGGTATGAATGGGGAGTGGGTGCAAAAGTCCGCGAGCGGTGCTTGCTGAGTCGAGGACGAATGGTGCGCCTTTTAACCTCCTCGTCTGAACAACCCACCGGACTTTTCTTCCTAGTGCATACCATGTTATGCAAGTTCGTGTATCGCATAGTTGGGAACTTCTGTATACGACAGACATTTGTCCAAGGTTCATGAATCTATTGCCATCTGCCAGCAGGGTTACGGGTTGTACTGACCCCGGTCTTGGCATCTGTGTAGATTCCGTGCCTCTCTCACGAGTACTCTCGGACAAGATTGGTCTGATGGACTGTTCTACGAACTGATACTCAAGAGAAGCATTTCCCTCCTCTGGATTCCGCATGCCACGGATGCCTATCATTTGACGGAGTATGACGTTTGGGAGAGCCGCGGGAAAGAGGACTTCCAGCCGCACACAGGGCGTCGTACCGGGTCCTTCAATAAGAGCATTGAAGGCGTCGTCTCCGGAAAAACATAGGCTGATGGCGGCGTGTCCAGCACAGGCTGAGTCAATTGAGTATTCGTTGTGTAGGATCCCAGGGATGTTGTCAGCATCTTCGTCTGGAAGGGTTGTTGGCTCGGAAGCCACCGACGGTGGCCCGCGCAACGGTACGATCTTAATCATTTTCCTTCAATCAAACATGACGTTGACATTCTGCACAGCTTCAAGCGACTGTCCGAGATAAATGCAACACACAAGTACGAATTATTGCACCATTTGCTTGGTCAAGAAATTGCTGACGACCTGCAGGTACCGGTCCTTCTCCTCGAAGAACGCCATATGACTACTGTTCGCAAACTGCACCCACTTCGCCTTGGGCAGCTTCTCAAAAAATAGCAACACGCATTCGTCCTGTGCCTCGTCGTCTGCTCCATTCAGCAACAGAGTCGGATAACCAATCTTGTCAATCTTATCCAGGACGCTCCACGTCTTGAGCGAGCCCGAGATGCTGAATCGGAAGGACCGAGCCTGGTGGTGCGCGGGAACGTCAGGTGCCAGGCTCGGATGACGACGCCGTGCCTCACTTACATCGTGAAGTACACCGTAGGATCCTCTGCCATCCCAGTGAACGACTTGGGCAGATCCGTCGGCCACGGACTCAGCTTGCAGACATGCTTCTGATAGAACACGTGCATTCCATCCTGGTACTCCTTGGCGCTCGTCGTGCCCTCCAGGCTCCTCCTCATACTTCTTCAGCATCACTTGGAAGTCCTCAGGGAAGCGGCTCAGTAGCTTCGCCATGCAGACCTCTCTCAGAGGCATAGACGCTGGCGTGTCCGCGAGGACGAGGCGCTTGAGGCCCTGCGGCTGGCGCGTCGCGACGTAGTCAGCCGCGATCATACCTCCCATGAGTGTCCGAGGAGACCGAAATTGTCAGCGATGCCGAGCTTGGCGAGCAGGTTGTCGAGCTCGTCCATAAACAACTCGACTGTCCAGAACTCCTTCGGCTTGTCCTTGAGATGGCTGAACTGACCGGTGCCGGAACGCCGTGGAGAATGACGACGGGCTTGACGCCCGAGCAAGGCCCTGTACCACGTCTTGTGGGTTTCGCCTGCGTAGGTGAAGTCGATGGATCCGGAGGTTTCGGACGGCATGATGGCTGTTACTGGCGTGCCTGTCTAATGCTCAAGTAGCCGCTTATGAGTCCGGCGAGGCGTTTCTATATGGGAAGTGTGATTTCATGCTCCGTGTTGCTGTGTGTTCGTTCCACGCTATCTATTGGCTGCCATCGACTGTATGATATCCCTTTCTGCAACCGTATTATCACCGTAGCAGATCTGCATGCTTTTGGGCAGCCCCTGATCAGAACACGACGAATCGTACAATCGAAAAGCCATCGAACTGCGTAACTGGAGGCACTGAGGTGAATGATGCTGATGCTGGAGAAGCTGGCCGTGGCTGTACCTTTGGTCCGAGGTAAAATGCCATCACACGGCTTGCGCACATTCCCACCTAGATTTGAACGCCGTTATACATACCTGCAGGAAGATTCCGAGACTATGGACACGCAACGCGCTATTTGGATGCTGCCGGCGCGCGCTGCGCCCGGAGCATTTCATCACAGTCGTCGACTTGGCATCCAGTCGTTCTGCGTGCGGACATAGAGCTCGTTCTGGGTCCTCGATTAGATATGGTAGACACAAACAATGCTCGAGGTGCCTGCGGCTGCTCCAGTGGTCAGGCGGGAGCCATACAAACACGTGTACTCTAGGCGGAAAATAGATTACAACACAGATTCTGAATGGATAATTGAGACACCAAAAGAAGTTGTCGAGGCCGTGAAGGGAGATCGTAGCAAAGGCGAAGCAAAACTTTCACACGATGTCACTGCAGACTCGCCACGCTCTTTCGCTCCATCGGTACTCGTGAATACATCGCGGCCAACCGTCACGCCATGCGAAGGAAACGAGTCCACAGTGATAGTCTTGGAAGGATTCGAGGGATTCGAGGCCGCCTGGAACCGACTGGATACTACTTCCGTCATCCGAGCCTGATTCTGCTTCTGCTTGCTGAATACCTGCGTTGTCGTGTCTTGTGACCATCCCTTGCCCTGCGCGACGCGGAATACGATGAGGAGTGTGGTGCAGATCTAGTTGCGAAGGAAATTAGAGAAAGCTCAGACGGTGCGCTACATGTGGAGCGGACATACCTGGATTTCACTCAGCGACTGCAACACGATTTCCGAGACGGGACTGTTCATGCCGAAAGGCACAAGGAAGAAAATCGAGAACGCCGAGTAGATCGAGGCAGACTCGATGATCATGGCAGCGATACTGGTGTACTGCGAGCCGTGGTGCTGACCATCACAGAGGCAATGCGGCGACGGTAAACCAGAAGGCGGAGTACGATCGCGATCGAAACAAGGATGTTAAGCGCAAGGGAGATGCTCAGACAAGGAATCGTCCAATTGACGCCGCTTGAGCCATAAGGCGAGAATGTGGAGAGTTGCTTGAGCCAGAAGATTCCGTCACTGGATCGGATGTTAGCAATGGGCGCCTGCGGGTATATTCCGGGTAATCAAATGCCGCACCTATTGATCCTGTATAGATGAGACAAGGGAATGCCATTATAGCCCACAATGGGAGCCGGCATCCCTTATAGATGACCATGCAACGCCAAACCTAGAAGTTGACTGGTTCAGATTCGGATCAGGCCCGCAACGAGTCACCACTCACGAGAGCAGTGCGTCCGCGAACCAGGCCGTCAGAACGAAGGCTACGTTCCCAGCCAATATCCACAGGTATCGAAAACATAGCATTCTCGTACGCAGCAGGTCCTCCGGATAATTACGATTGTCGATAAACGCCATTTGGGTGAACTCCGCTGAAGCAGCCATGAAGATAGTGCCCAGAATGAACAGGATGGAAATGTAGGCGATGAAAGCTCCCTTGATCTTGATGTTTGTTCGGTTTGTCTGCTTGACGAGGATGTTCAAGCATATTGCGAACAAGGTGAATGCGCTGCCGTAGGCCACAGCGCCGAGGATGGCTCCTTGTAGCCACGCTCTCTCGGTGAAGATCTCGAAAGATGTCTCATCGGGACGGTTGGACATGACGGGCTGGACGGGCTGGGGGTTAACGGGAGGATGTCCAAGGTTCTCGTGGTCGGCAGAGATGATGTCTTATAGATTGAGAATGAGGGGACAAGTGGTAGCAACGTCGATAAGGTCTGAAAACGATCAATCAGTGCCTGTGCCGCTGAAGTGAGAGCCTGGAGGTATAGGGGAAACACACCGTCCGTATGAGGATCAGAAAAAGTGAATTGCCTGCTTGAGATCTGCGGTCATCTCCTGCGCGTCTGAGGGTTGGCAACAGAATTGAATGATCAAGAGAGGAGTACGCACTGTTGCGCGGGCAGAAGGCGTCGAACGAGAAGTGTGATTGTGATGCAGAGCGCAGAGATAAGATACCAGACGGTGCGAAAGAACGCATCAGATGGCATCTAACTGGCTTCGTGGCTGGACATAATGCGGTACCGTGACGTGCTCACGATCCCGGCGGTGGAGATTGAAACTGCGCCGTGGATCGAAGCAGATGGCACTCTGCGCCATCACTTAATTCGCAGCCAACTGTGTCGACAAACTGAGTAGAGAGGTATCATGAACGGGGAATCCCGTGGTTATTGTGCGCAAGTGTTCACAGGAGTCTGGCAGGCCCGTATGGACCATGATCCAGAACGCCGCGGGGCCGTCAAATCGTGGGTATGTGTTTGCGCAACGCCCATTTTTTGATACTTCTATCCGACAAATTCAAGCGCAGGTCGAAGGGGACAGCTGACCGGGACACACCTTGCCGGCGCAGGAGGCCATACTGCCACTGAGACTCGACGCGGGCGGGCAATTGCCGGCATGAAGTTTCCCAGAGATGTCCTATTCGACGGACAGCTTCCCTTCGAGGAGTATGTGCATCCGTCTACGCGTAGATCGTTGTCGTTCGTTGGCCTGACAAAGAGTTGTTCAACGTTGTGGTTTGGCAACGGAGCGGTGCTGTCCTGTTGTTGTCTCGGCATTGTGCGGTTATGACGTAAGCAGGAGCGTGCTTTCTACGGAAAGACTCCGACTCACTCTTTTGTTGTCTGCTTCCCCTCTCATTCACTTCTGTATAATCGCCCTTACCGCTCCTCGGAAGGAATCAGAGACAGTTCATCTTCTGAAATATGGTTTGATCATGCACAAAGCAAACAACGTGCCTGCGGGTTCGCCACCTATGCACCGCACAACTTGCAAGGGGCATTAGTGAGTTACCGGTCCCGGTCAGGCCCAGGGAAAACCCTCACACTGGATTCAGGGTTCCAGTTCAAGGTTCCATACGTTGTGGTGATGAACAGTCGGGCTCCAGTATCAAAGTGCATCATACTCGCATCAAGAGATCTTTACCTGAGGCTTCCGCGAGCGCGTTTCTCGACAACTGCGCCCCCTGCTTACACGAACTTTCTTGACCAACATCCTTCCTCCCCCGCCCTTCGCTAAATATCTCGCGATTCACTTTTACCACGACGAAAGCGTCTCTCGTAATGCCAATTGGTTCGACGACCTTCTCGTGGCCGTATGCTCCATGCACAAGCTGGGCACTCTTAGCCTAGATCTCAGATTCAGATTGGAGCACTCACCGATCGAGGACGGCCATGGGTGGCGAGTCCCGCGACTACGCACATCCGAGTTCGCTGGGGTTAGCTCACAACTGAAAGTTGTGAACAGCAGATTAGGTGTCCCTCATTTCGAGGATCTCGCCGGAATCACCCCACGCCTCGCGCGTGAGGCCACCGCCCCGTTTCTCCCCGGTTCCTCTGTGATAGTAGGCACCACATAGCATATGTAATGAATCACGACCACAATGCTATTAACAGGTCGGGCTTCCGCCGAGCAAGGACGTGAAGTTCGACATCGACTTCCGCGCCTGCGTGGACTTCGAGCTCGCTATCGAAGTTATCAGTCGCACTTTGGAGCCTTTGTTCCGGCGGGAAACGCACACGCTCTCCCTGGGATTCGGCTCTCATTGGCACACATGACGGGAGCTACTCTGGGGAAGTGGCTGATGCCACGTTCTGGCGCGCCTTCCTCTCCAAGTCTATATTCACTGCTGTTGAGGTATTATGGGGGGATGATGCTGTGCTTCCGGCTCTCATAGACGTGTTAGACCAAGCGGGTCCCATGTTGTTGCCCAAATTGACCACTGTGGGAGTCTGCTTCTATCATCCCACTCTGCGGGACGAAGGGATGACGGCTTTCAAGACCGCCGTGGAACTCAAATACGAAGGGGTCAAAGTCGATCACATAGCGATTTCACGAGAAGAATCATGGCCGGATAGGTTCTTGCACCTCGAGCGTCTGCTCAGCAAGCATGACGGTGATGAGTTGAAGTCGGAATCAAGTCAGATGTCGAGCTGTCCTTCGGTAGTTCCAGGATAGAGCCCGTTAAACCCCTACACAAACGTTTATAAGTAGTTCACGAAAATGTGAAAAGCTGACATTGCCACGAACCGGAAGTCCGGGGTTCGTCAAACAGAGTTGAACATTACCGGAAGGCCCTGCAGACCTCTGAGCCCCGGAACCCCCGTGAGGGTCCCTCGCGCGGTTACGGCTTTTTTTTTTTTTTTTTTTTTTTTTTTTTAAGTCTGCATTTGTATACCGCAGCAAGTGATGCTACACTAAGACGCGGTCGTCGAGTATATACGACAATTACAGGTCGGAGGTAAGGTTATGATCTAGATGTGTACGTATGAATAAGATATGAGTGCTGTGCCGGGAAATGGTTGCGCGTGGTATGATGATGTCATTAAGGGGGGTCTGGCCGTTCTGGCCGGGGAACCATGCAGCAGTGCGTAGCTTGAATGAATGCGAGCATCGCGGCTCCGCCTTCTGCGGTTCCGAAGAGTTTTGCGAGTGAGTAGTCTCGGTCGATAGGCCGGAGGTGAGTGGCTCGCGCCATTTCGAAAAGCGGGCATTCGCAAATGACGTGCTCTGGTGTTTGGTGGGGGAGGGTTTGATGGTGAGCCACACATGCATGACGTGGGGCGGCCTGGTGCAGGAAAGAAACGGGCGGTGTAGGAACCTGTGAACGCATGGCCAGTGAGGAGACGAATGAAGGTGCAAAATACGGACCGGGGAGCTTTGCATTTCCGCATTGCTTCGATGGCCGGGGCTATCTTGCCATTCGGGGGGTTGGCAAGGCCTAGGTAGGCTTGGCTGCGGCGGGTCGATGTGTGCCAGCGTTGTTGCCACGCAGCGATGGCTGCTTCCTTGTTTCCCATTTGTTGTTGTGTGAGCGTGTGTGGTTCGCGCTGGTTTGGGTGTAGAGGAAGGGCTGCGCCAGTTCGTGCGAGTGCATCTGCTCGTTCATTCCCAGGGATTCCGGCGTGACCGGGGCACCATCTGATTTCAATGTGCAGATCTCTATGGAGCGAGAGGAGGTTGTCGGCAGTTTGCTTGAAGTGGAGGGAATGACGTTGGGCAGCATGTGGGCGGGCGGAGTAGATGGTGGAGATGGATGATACTGAATCTGTGAGGAAGACGATGCATCGGATTGATGGGATTGATGCAAGTGCCATCTGTGCCATTGTTGCGCCTGCAGCCAAGGCTGTTGAAGCGCAGCAGAGGGTGGAGTGACAACTGAAGGACACAGAGTGACGCTCAGTCAAGGAAGGTCAAAAGACTTGATTACAACAATACCTGAAGGACACAGAGTGACGCTGTAAGGTAGTGTAAGTATAAGAAAGTAGAAAAGAGCGTAAGTGTACTTGCCTCAGTCAAGGAAGGTCAAAAGACTGAGGCTACAAAGGCGAAGAAAGGAGTCCTTATATACTGTAAGGATCGACAGATAGCATGTGATAAACACTGCTTAGAAAGCCTAGGAGACCCACATGAAACGGAGTAAGAGTGGGTACTGGAGTACAAGGTGGGTCATGGAATGCCCTAGAAGAGTCCAGAACATGGAAACGAATGTGGGGCTGAGCACAGCCTTAAGTCTAGAACATTATGTACACAAGATAAGATAGTCCTTGATCATTAGGTCCATATCTAATCTAATCAGAGCCGCCAGGACACTGTCTGTCTCAACAAAGGCCGCCATTTCAGCATCGTAGATGTTTGCGGTGGCGCCTAGTGCACGGGCTTGTTGTGCAATCTCTGCTCCTTGATAGAAGACGACGACGCCAAACCTGCACGTGGTTCCGTCCAGTCTTCTCCAGGGTTCCTGCGAGAGCCGTCAGTGAAAATGAAGAGTGTGGAGGAGCGGGGCTCCGAGGACTCAGCCCGGATGCGTCGGATGTAGGGTGTGCGCAAGTCCCCGGCATGCGTGTTGGTGTCGATCGACAACCGTCTTCCCCAAAGGTTGCCGCGTGCCCATGGTGGGCGGCATAGAGGTGAGTCGCTCTCCTTCGTTCTGGACGCGTTCAGCGAGGAGGTCGAGTTGTGTGCGAAGGTGTCCATTGCAGGGACAGAAAACTGGTAGTGGTGGGTCGTCATTGAAGGTTGGGCCAAGGTCGCCCAGGCGGATAAGAGCTGTGAACGGGATCGAGTTTAGCAAGGCGGAGAGCCATGTTATTCACAAGGACTCAAGGCGGATGTCAATAGGAAGGATGCCCATGAGCATGTGTAGGGTTCACCGGGCGTGGTCTTGAACGCGCCAGTGACTAAGCGAACCCAGCGTTCTGCGCTACTGCAGCTGCTGTCAGGACTACTCGCGGGTGCGCGCAGAGAGGATAGCAGAGTTTGGAGAGCGTCGAGGGGGATAGACAGAAGATGAGCTGCGATATGCAGGAGCAGAGAGGGAACACACTAACAGTGCTATTGCAGTGCTAGGTACAGATGAGAGTGCCACAGATGGACAGTCTGAGGACCACTGGGCGATACATGGGGGTCTTATATACTACTGGAGACCCCCCAGACGAATCTGGTCTAATTACTGATGGGGATTCCAGAGGGGATTCCCCATAACCTCTCCTCTCTGATACGCTTCTTAGATTCCATCGCAGAGTGGGGCTTGAGGCCCCATGGAGTTCTTGATGATCAGAGTCCCAAAGAGGACGCATGAAGTGTTTCACCTTGATCAAGGTTCTGGTTACTTTGGGACGAGTAATATGGCCATTCTGAGAGATCCCTAGTCCGGGATCTTGGGGGTATTCCAGGGTTAATTGGCCATTAGGGAGTAGGGCGAGGAATGGGGGTGAAGGGTCACGTGATGCATTTCGACTTGTAGTCGCAATGTGAGTGGTACGCGTCGCATTGTGAGCGACGCGTAGGGTATTTACTGGTAGGGCTGGATTTGCTCTAGTGTTCTGAGCAGTTCGACCTCCTTGAGGCCTTAGTGTTCGTGACATTATCCCCTCTTTATGATTGCGCTGCGCCTGAAGCGCACTGATAAGTCTGTCATGAGCGAGTGATGGTGGTTGCGGCATAGAGGGGTGTCGTTGGTGGAATGAGTGAACAGTTTCCATGGCGTGTTTCATTTCCGAGTAAGGGACCCATGAATTTTCAGAGTCAGGGTAACCTTTCCACTTGACAAGGTATTGAACGCCTCGTCGGTTTCTAGTGGTTCGGCTCTTGATAATTGTTTCAATCTCGTAGTGTCCTTCTTCATCGTCAATGATTTCAGGTGGGGGTGTGAAAAGTTAGGTCCGTGAGCGGTGGTTTCTTTGTATGGGGAAATGAGTGAGTTGTGAAAGACAGGGTGAATGTGCCAATGGTCGGGTAGTTTGAGTTTACTGGTGACCGCGTAGGAGGTGATGACTTTAAATGGTCCATAACGTTTGGGTGCTAACTTCGCCTTTGGATGTGTTGTACGAAGGTTCTTTGCTTCTAGCCAGACAAGATCTCCTTCTTTGTATTTGTGTTCTGGTCCGTCCGGTCTAGAGCGTTTCATGATTTCTGCGGCGTTTTCTAAGCTCGCTTTGATTTCGGTGCGGATTTGCTCGAGTAGTATGAGACGTTGTTCGGCAGATTCAACTTGGGAACCGAGTTGTGGTGGTGGAATGAATTCGGGAGGAAGCCATACCAGGCTAGGAAGGGTGCAATATGGGTAGCTGAGTGCTGGCGATTATTGTGTGCAAACTCCATGAACGGGATGAGGTCAACCCAGTTGTCTTGTTGATAATTGCAGAAGACTCGTAGGTATTGTTCTAGTTCTTGGTTAACTCGTTCTGTTTCGCCGTCGGTCTGAGGGTGGTATGCAGTACTGAGGGTGAGAGTTACTTGAAGTCGTTTCCAGACTTCTTGCATAAATTGCGATGCGAATTGCGGTCCTCTGTCGGAGATAACTTGTTTAGGAAGTCCAGTGCGCTTCCAGACATAATTGATGTAGAGGTCGGCAGTTTGTTCTGAGGTGATAGTCTTATGACAGGGAGCGATGATAGTGGCTTTGGTGAAGCGGTCAACTACGACGTAGAGTGAGTCATATCCCTTTGAGATAGGGAGGTCGGTAATGAAGTCCATGGTGATGACTTCCCAGGGACGGTTTGGGATTTCGTTCGGATGCAGTGGAATGGGATTAGGGTGTTGTCGTTTAGTGGTTTGGCAAGTGGCACAGCCGTCGACATATTCTTTGACGAACTTGGATATTCCAGGCCACCAGTACTCTCGAGAGACTAGTTCGTAAGTTTTCCATCTTCCTGGGTGGCCGGTGGCGAGTGACTCATGGTATTGTTGAACAATTTCTCGTCGTAATTTGGTGTCTTTGGGGATGTAGACCTTTCCTTGATGTAAGATGAGACCGTCTTCATAGTTCCAATCTTCTAAGCCTTTCGCTATCGTACGTGGACCATTCTTCATGATTGTTGTTAACGCTTTAGTGACTTCTTCGTCTTTGTCTTGAGATTCTCTGATGCGTCGTCGTAGGTTTTGGTCTCCAATGGTAGTGGTAGTGCCAGCGCGAGTAGCTCGGATTGCGAAAAACTTGGTGTCCAGGAGGATTTTGTTGTCGTTTTCAGTCATTATCCCCTCTTTAAGATCTGGACGGCGGGACAGATGATCGGCGCGGTTGTAAATGCCGGGTTTATGAAGGAGAAGAACGTCGTATTGGGAAAGTTCAAGAGACCAGCGTGCTTGTCTTCGAGTGAGTTTCTGTTTTGTGGTGAAGTATGTCAGGTTGTTGTGGTCGGTCCAGATTTCAACACGGTGTTGAGCCCCTTGTAAATAGTGTCGATAGGTTTCAAGGGAACGGATAATAGCAAGAAGTTCTTTGTCGTGGATGTCGTAGTTGCGTTCTGCGTCGGTCATGGATTTAGACAGGAATGCGACCGGGTGCCAGCGATTAATTTCGTCTGGTTGCTCCAGCACAGCGCCGATGGCAAAGTCGGAGGCGTCTGTAATCAGACGAAATGGGCGAGTGTGGTCGGGGAGTGTGAGTACTGGGGCTGAGGTGAATGCGTGCTTGAGGTTGTCAAACGCTTGTTGACAGGCTGAGGACCACTGGAACGGAGTATCTTTACGTGTGAGGGCATGAAGTGGTCGTGCAATCTTAGAGAAATCCTTGATGAAACGTCTGTAGAAATTGCCAAAGCCGAGGAACGCTTGAACGTGCTTGAGTGTTTTTGGCGTTGGCCAATCCATGATAGCTTTGAGTTTGGCAGGGTCCATGCGAATGCGACCGGCAGAGATGATAAGGCCAAGGTATTCAATGGTTGTCTGGAAGAAGGAGCATTTCTCTGGTTTGAGGTAGAGGTCGAGTTCGCGAAGTCGCTGGAGGACACGATGAACAAGGGCATAATTTTCTTCAAGAGTGTCGGTGAAAATGAGGATGTCATCCATGTAGATAACAACACAGCCGGTTGCGATGATATCCTTGAAGTTCTCGTTCATAAAGGATTGGAACGTGCCGGGGGAGTTGCAGAGTCCAAAGAACATGACTAGGGGTTCGAATAGACCACGGTTGGTCTTGAAGGCGGCTTTCCATTCATCGCCTTCTTTGATGCGAATATTGTTGTAGCCCCAGCGGACGTCAAATTTGGTGAAGTAGCGGGCGTTCTTGAGTTTGTCGATGAGTTCAGGGATGAGTGGAAGCGGGTAAGCGTTCTTGATTGTGATGTTGTTGAGGGCGCGATAGTCTTGTACAGGACGTAATTTTCCATCTTTCTTCTTGACGAAGAAGAACGGGCTTGCCATAGGTGACTTTGAAGGGCGAATATAGCCTTTTGCAAGGTGTTCTTTGAGGAATTCGTCAAGGGCCTTCTGTTCATCGGGGGTGAGACTGTAGATTTTACAGTCACGGAGTTGGGCATCAGGTTTCAGGTCGATAGCATGGTCCCAAGGTTTGCGGGCAGGGAGTCGTTGGGCAGCTGATTCTTCAAAGACTTTACGGTACTTGAGGAATTCTGGAGGGACAATGTCTTCAATTGTTTCTTGGGTGCGACATTTTGTTCGGCCAATTGTTGTGAATGAGTCGTTTTGGCGCGGACAGATATAGATCCTATCGACTGGTGTAACTCTAGTTGTGTTACAGGACGAGCTCCAGGTCATGGACCACTGCTGGTAACGCACACAGGATCATTGACCACTGCTTGGGTGTGCGTTGATTCTGATTGGAAGAGTCGTCTGATGGTGGTGAGGTCGACGGAGTCAAGGAGATATGGTTCTTGAAGGGTGTAGTCGATGTGCCACAAGATGCAAGGACGTTTGCATTTCTATGGCAAAGTTCACGTCGGCTTCATGGATACCATCTTCATTGGTATTGGTTGGTGCAGTGATGGTACGGATTAGGCCAACAGGAATGTTGTCTAGCGCGGTGGCAAGATAGCGGAGTCGGATAGTTGGCAGGAAGGGGGACAACGGTCAAAGGTAATTGTGTCCTTTTCCCAATTGATACTAGGGTTGTGTCGTCTAAGCCAATCCGTGCCTAGATGAGGTCATGGTCGCCGATGTCAGTGAGATATAGTTCAATCCATTCTTGGTGTGAGTGGCCATCTGGTGTAGGGATTTCAAGGCGTTGAATAGTAGTATGTTGAACCAAACCGGTGGCGTTATCAGTGCCATCGACATTGCGAACAGGGAAAGGTTTGACGAGTTTCTTGAGTGTGAAGTGATGCCGGTTGGCGAAGTTGGTATGCAGGATAATGCCTTCTGCGCCACTATCAACGAGTGCGCGTGCACTGATTTTTCGGCCAGAGGACTGTCCCAGGAAATTGACTCTAACAGATATGGACGGAGTCCGTCGATTACCGTCGTAGACGACGGTACAGGAATAGAGTCAATCGTTACAAAGGGTTCAAATTTCTCGACTCCGAAGAACCTCTCATATGTCCTCTGAACACGAAGAGTCCCAATAGACAGTGCGGCTATGGGACGGTTCAAAAATCCTTCTTCTCGGAAGTGGTAGATGGGGAGATGATGTCGGAAACGGCTTGCTTGGCCTCGGGAGTGGCTTGAGCATACCAGCTATTGATAGCTTGGATAGAAGTGTCGGTAGTGGAGGAGGACGATGGATCATTCGCAATGAGATTGCGAGAGTTAGATGAGGGAGTAAAGGATCCGCCGCGTCCGCGGCCTCGGAATGATCCTCTAAAGTTTCCTCTACCTCGGCGGTTAAAATTGAACGAAGTGGAAGATGAGGGTCCGCTAGGCTTCTTGAGGCATTTGTCGGACCAGTGTCCTCCTCCTCCACAGTACATGCAAAGATTGTTGTCGCGACGACGCTTGCGCTCTTCAGTAGTGAGTGGGGGAAATGCAGTGGTCGCATTGACTTGTGAGATTTCTCCTTCTTCGAGGGAGCGGATGTTGCTTCGTCCGCGTCCACCTCGGAAGGTACTCCTGGGACGGTTCGTCCAGTAGGAGTCGTCAAGTTCTTGGATAATCTTAACGACTTCCGCAAGCGTCTTTGGTTTGTTTGCGACAGCAGAGTATTCTGCTCAAGTTGATTGTTCAAGTTATGGCGGAGAACGGGGATGGTGACAGTGTCGTCAGTGATGGCAGCTTCAGTGCGTGCAACGTCCCAATCTTGGTACCATTCGCGGAAGCGGCGAATGCCTTGTGGGTACTGGAAGAACTTGTTGATAGCGAGTTGTTTCTGGTCCGGGTTGGTGAACATAGTTTCAAAGGCGTCGACAAAGGCTTTCCAGGTGCCGTAGGCTTTATTCGTGAGTGCGTCATTCATGCGGACGCGAGCCCATTCCCCAGCACGGGTGTTGTTTTTAAAGTGAGTATAGGCGTCGGCGATCTTCTTGGTGTCGGTGTTATACAGGTCTTCATTGAGCGAATAATAGTTGTTAAGATGAGAAAGGAATTGGCGGGCAGTGGCTTCTGCGCCGTCAAAGGGTTCTGGTGGGCTGCCGAGTAATTTGGAAGACATCTTGGGTGGAGCAGTAGTGGTTCCTTGTGATGGTGGGTTTACTGGTGGTTTAAAGGAGGCGGTACTTGAGTCTGACGAGATGAAGAGGCAACTGGAGTCTGAGTCGGTCCGATCGAGAGACAGGAGGCGTAGGAGTCTGGACGAAAGGTACAAGTTCTTGAGGCTGAGACGATGGAGGGCAACTGGTTCAGATGATTCTTCAGGAATTGGGTTTTGTTGAGGAGATGGATGACGTTCCGGGGTACCAAAGCCTCCAGGTATGGTGCGAGGCGAGTTTGCAGCTAATGGGGTGCCTAATGGAGTAACTTTTCTGGAGATACGGTGGATGGTTTCTTGAGTGATTCTAGGAGTTCGTTGACTTCGTCTGAGTCGTCTGAGGGAGGTGGTGTAGGTGGTGGTACGACGCGGGTTTGTTCAGGAGGGTCAAAGTATACTGGTTGGTTGTTGAAGTATTGCCACCGTTTCCTTCCTTCGTTCCAACGGACTTTCTTGTCTTTGTAAAGTCCTTCTAAGGCGCCCAGGCGTAACCTTGAAGTTGATCGGCGTGTGGGTATAAGCGTTGAGTGCGTCGAGGACTGGTACTTGATAAGTGGTGAAAACTGTTTGCTTGGTTGCCTCGTCGAGGACGAGAGTTCGTCCAAGGACTGTGGCGATGGCGTAGACGTGTCCGCTTTCTTCGTCAAGTCTGATTTTCCTAATAATGCTTCCGGGAGGTAGATGTCGGGAGATGTCAGTGATTTCTTCTGGGCTAGGGTCGTTCCAATTGTTCTCTTTGATGTATCTTTGGAATTCGGTACTCATAAAGAGTGATTCAGATGATAGGGAGTCCTACAACTTGCACAGTGTAGGTGTTGACGTTGTGATGATATGTGATGGTGAAAGCGTGGTTAAGGATAGGACGACGTCGATCAATGGTATGGCGTTCGATGCGGGCGTAGTCTTCTTCGATGTGGTCGCGAAAGATTCTTGTAGATCGCTTCCACAGATAGCCTTCAAAGTGCAGAGGATCGCTAGTAAAGTTGGCGAGTTCGTGGAGATCGTGGGGGAAACTAATGATACGGAGTTGGCGACAATTGTATTCTTCTCTGCACCAGCGTCGGAAGTTGTGAAAACCAAGGTAGTTTCGGGTAGGCAAGGTTTGGCCGATGTAGATGATTTCTGGGTGGTGCGCAACGTTATCACGTTGGATGTCGATGAGTCGGGTTCTGCTGAGGTTTCTTGGATCTTCAGGGGTTGGCGTACGTTGTACTGGTGGTAACGCTACTTGCGGTAGTGGTGTCGGAGGACGGTGTCTGGGAGACCGTCGACGATTAGGTCTGGATGCCAGGATTGCGACAGAAAGACTCTGATAGTCTAAAATACAGGGTACAGGAGGATCTGACTAGATCTCTAAATACTGGGTGTCGGTAAGGTCACTGGTGTCTTGTAGGTCGAGGTCGCTGATAGTGTGGATGCTGGGGACGTCGTTGTCTGTTGCTTCTTGTTCTTCGTCGAGGCTGAAGTTGCTGACGATGCTTGGGGCGTTGTTCCAACTGTTTTCTTCAATGTCTGATTCAGGGGTTGCGGGAGGAATAAGAGGAGGTTGTCAAGGTACAGGATACAGGAAGTCGTTGTTTGATTGGACAAGGTCGAGGTCGAGAGGATTACTTATGATCCAGTGTGCGTCTTGCAGGTGCAAGGTATAGTTGCAGAAAGGGCCGGAGCGGATAGAGTAGAGAGGTACTAGAGGGTTTTCTTGAAGTAGGACAAGTTGAGCGAAGTGGAGACGAGTCTGGTACGGAGTAGTGATGAAATGTTCAAGATAGTAGATTCGACCAAGGGGCTGGGAGCTTGTTCACCAGTGCGAGAGGGGCCAGGAGTGAGAGACTGAGGGATGGCTGAGGTGCGTACAATTTCTGCAAATCGTTCTTGCACCTGTTGAGCTCTGAGGCGGACTAGGAAGTCGAAGGCCGAGTGGTGAGGAGAGGGAGAGCGAGGTGGTACTGTGAGGACGTCGAGGATTTGTCCTGGTTCGACGTCGATCGGAGATGGGGAGCGAGGATGGTATGATGGTGAACGAGGTGTAGGCGGAGGACGAGGAGTGGAGACGAGAGGAGGGTACTGGAGTTCAGGAGACAGTCCGCGAGTGGGAGTGCCGTAGTCAAGGGGGTTGGACGGTCCAGAGGTGGGAGCGTCAAGGTCAAGATAGGACAAGGGGCGAATCAGTGCCTGAGGTTGAGTACGGTCCGAGAGGAGCGCAGTCCGGGGCGCAGTGATTCCAGAGTGAGAGTAAGACACTGGGGTCGCAGCTGATCAGAGGGTGTAAGAGACTGTCCAAATGTCAGGACTCACTCGCGGGGTGCGCGCAGAGAGGATAGCAGAGGGTTTGGAGAGCGTCACAAGGGGGGAACAGAAGATGAGCTGCGAGTATTGCAGATACGAGGGGGAACACACTAACAGTGCTATTGCAGTGCTAGGTACAGATGAGAGTGCCACAGATGGACAGTCTGAGGACCACTGGGCGATACATGGGGGTCTTATATACTACTGGAGACCCCCCAGACGAATCTGGTCTAATTACTGATGGGGATTCCAGAGGGGATTCCCCATAACCTCTCCTTTCTGATACACTTCTTAGATTCCATCGCAGAGTGGGGCTTGAGGCCCCATGGAGTTCTTGATGATCAGAGTCCCAAAGAGGACGCATGAAGTGTTTCACCTTGATCAAGGTTCTGGTTACTTTGGGACGGGTAATATGGCCATTCTGAGAGATCCCTAGTCCGGGATCTTGGGGGTATTCCAGGGTTAATTGGCCATTAGGGAGTAGGGCGAGGAATGGGGGTGAAGGGTCACGTGATGCATTTCGACTTGTAGTCGCAATGTGAGTGGTACGCGTCGCATTGTGAGCGACGCGTAGGGTATTTACTGGTAGGGCTGGATTTGCTCTAGTGTTCTGAGCAGTTCGACCTCCTTGAGGCCTTAGTGTTCGTGACAGCGCATGTCCCATCCACCGGGAGGTTGTTCACTTGGTGAGGGTTGATGATCCAAGTGATTTGTCGCACTCGTCCGACTGGATCCGGAATCACTTGCATCCAGGTGGAAGCGTTTTGGCATTTTCTGGGTGTGGGGAGTCAGCAACGGGTACAGCGAAAGGGGGCGAGCAAAACCGCACCACGTTTGTCTGGTCCGCAGCTATGGGGGGCTGTGGGCAGCGAGTGAAGTTGGTTGCGAGTCCCCTGAGGGCCAGCACGCGCGAGGCGGGCCAACGTTGCCAAGAGTCACAAAAAAAAAGGAGCGCTGACTGTAAGCGTGAAACGCGACGACGGTGGCATGCTGTCCAGAAGTCAACCATTGCATGGCGGATAGTATGGAGAACGCACGCAGGATGTGGGACGCCTGCATTTTCCGGCAGTATGAGGTGCAAGAACGGTTGGCCAAGAGTACACTGCAACGTTCGTTACATCGATTTGCGTACGTTTCGTGTCTCCGAGAACACCGGTTGCTCTGAAACAGACATGTTAGCGTGCTAGCTCTCACAGAAGGTATAACAGGTGCTACTGACTTGTGAGAGCAACTGCCTCCGGATGGATTTGCATGTTGGCTAGCGTGGCACGTGTGGTTGAGTTTCGCCATATCAGGAGACCTGTTTGTTGTATTCAAGAAGACATATTACCATAAGTGTGTCGTGGTTAATGAGGGATCTGCAGCCATTAAAACAAATGAGGTATGTATCGGAAAAGGAAGGGCGGGAGGCAGACGTAGCATCTACTTTCGGTTGAGGGCGGGAGGAGTGGTCTGGACCGTGTGACATGCGTGACAGATCACGGAGGGCAGGATCTGTCAGACATGGACAGTTAGGCGCTCATCTGTCATTTTTTGATTGCGTCATTCTTTGGGACAGCCTGCATGCCGTGAACCGCTTGTGCAGTTGCCGGCAGTTGCCGGGGCCGGGACATCGACAACCGCCAACCGGCGCAGCCAAATCGTCGCCAGCGCCAGCATCATCCCTTCGGCCAAGCACCTCCACCTCAGTTCTCCCTGTGACATGGGTCGACGAACTGCTAGAGCCTTTGGGGAGGTCAATAGCTGTGCCGTGGCTGCCGCTGGCCTGACGTGCCTTCTTGTTCTGGTGCCCAACGGCCTACGCTTCGCCAGCACCGCCCTGCGACTTGACCTACAGGCTAAACCTAGTTGAAGCCTTCTTGAGCAGTTGGACGTGTATGAATGCGGGACATGCGGTACGCATCTGTCACGCTGGTGACATTGATCCTCATTGATTCCCGCCGGCAAGTTGTTCCTGAGACCAACGCGCTTCAGCGTGGCCATGCACCGCCCCCCGTGCATCGGCCATACCAACTTATTCGACGTATGTGCTTGTTGGCGCCGACGGACGGGGCCTCTGCGAGCACACACTGTGCAACGCTTCGACAGCACCTTCTTTTTCCGCTTTCCTTCATCGTGGCGCGGTCAAGCGATTCTCTCGTGGCTGAGTGGGGCCGTGGATCTGGGGTCGCTGCACCGCCTTGATCCATTGCAACCACTACTTCAGGGGTCCCGCGAAGTACAAAAGGCGGAAGGCGACGACTAGCCTGGCAACCATCCCATCACCTACCACACCTCCTGACCCGCACACACATCACGCTTCTGCTCCCCACCATCGAACCATCGCGTTTCTGTGTCTGCAGTAACATCGCAATGACCCAATATCTCCACCCACTCTCCATCCCGTCGCGCCGCAGCACTACCTCCGACGAGTCGCCGTATACGCAATCACCGACCTCGATTTCGTGCTCTAGTTCGCCTGCATCGCAGTGTTCGCGGACCACGATACCACGCAGCCCTCACTACCTCCACGTCCCGGGTCTGCCCACACAATGGAACATCAAGGATGCAGACAATGCAGACCGATTGGCGAATGCGCCCGCATCACGAGGTCAGTCATACTTCTCGTCAAACGTCTGACCGTCACGCTGAATGCTCACGCCCGAATTGCAGCGAGCACCATCTGAGCCCCGTTTGAGCTTCCGGACCCCTGTTTCCGCACACGCAGCCTCATATCATTCATAATCCTGGATGTTTTAAAGCGTTATGGTCACCGTGCAACATTGTACCAACAGTCATGCAATATGAGATGTGATTGTTTCTTCCGTCATACATTACATAGTAGCCGCTTTCATTACTTCGATCAGTGGGCTCGAGCGAACATCGGATATTTCGCCCCTGTGTTCAGACAGGAACATTCGGCTACCAGCGTATGTCTATTCGCACGCTGATCGTGAACGGGACCGAGAAGCGTTCCGCCGCGGGTCTCCTCGAGATGCTTTTGGCCCGCGGGTGGCAAGCACGTCCAAGAAGAGTGACTAGTCGCCGGTCACCAATATTGTACGAGCCAATGGGTAGCCTTTCCCTCCAGCATACTCCCTTCCACGGCCAGCAAGTGCGTCATAGTGATGTACTCAGCCTCTGCGGTTGGGAGTGTGATGAGCTCTTGCTCGCGTGAGCTCCAAGAGATGGTGCTGTCGTCGATGAGGTAGGCGTAGCCTGCTATGGTGCGGCGGTGACTCATACTGGATTGCGCCGTCGGCGTCGGTGAAGCCGACGAGGCCATGCTGGCATGCTCAATACGTCAGCGCGAGGAACTTCGTGCTGAGCAAGTACCTCATGATGCGCACTGCTGCCATGTAGTGCGCGTTGCCCGGGTTGTCGAGGAATTGTGGTGCGGGAATAAAGCGGGGCGCCGGCCTGATCGGCCGAGGCCAGCGATGCGCGATGCGCGACTTGTCTCAAGGCTGCTGGCTGCTTCTAGCAGCCATCTGCATCACCACGTGGCAAGATGGCAACAACGCTGGCACGCATCAAACCGCCGATGCCAAGCCTACCCAGGCCTGTCCAACCCCCCAAATGGCAAGATGGCTCCGGCCATTGAAGCAACGCGGCAGCGCAAAGCTCCCGGTCTGTGTTTTGCACCTTCATTCGTCTCCTCACTGGCTGGCATGTGTTCGAATTCACAGCCTACAGGTTCCTACACCGCCCGCTTCTTTCCCTCACCAGGCCGCCCCACGTCTTGCGTGTGTGGCTCACCATCAAACCCTCCCCCATTGCAAACACCAGAACATGTCATTTGCGAATGCCCGCTTTTTGAAACAGCACACGCACGCCACCCACCTCCGACCTATTGACCAAGATTACTCGCAAACCTTTCTGGAATCGCAGAAGGTGGAGCTGCGATGCTCGTGTCCATACTTGAAGCTACTTACCCGCTGCTGCATGTTCCCCCGGCTGGAATCCTTTCCTGGCATAACGCTCATGATCATTCATGTGTACATGCCTAGATTGTAACCGCACCCCCGACCCGTAATTGTCGTAGATACCCGACAACTGTGTCTTAGTGTAGCATCAATTGCTGTGGTATACAAACACAGAGATAATAGTAAAAGTCTCAAGGCCAAGCCTGGTAAGTGACTCAAGTCGACCGAAGGTGCCGCAGCGCAGCCAGACTCCCTCGAGCCAGAGTACCGGGTTTACTTACATAATTAGCTGTGCTTGCAAACGCCACCCGAACGCCACGCCATCGCCACGACCACTGCCCTCGACCTTCGTGGCTTAATCCTCTCTCTCTTTCTAAACAAATTTCCGGTTTGCTCATGAGCACAGCAGGCGATGGTTATATCTCCGTTCATGATCTGTTCAGAAGGCCTCAGGTTTCGTCCTTGTCCGGACTTCAGTCCAGATGATGGCTTTAAAATTTTTAGGCGCACCCTCTTGAGTCAGACCGCAACTACATCAATGTTCGACACACACCATGTCTTCTTTGTTACGAGATACCGGCCCAAGAACGGTGACCAAGTTGATTGGATCGCAGCGTCGGCGTAGCTGCACCATTGCCTGTACTTATGCCTGAAGGTAGATATGTGTACTGTATCGGTTTCTCTGCTCCTCCTACCTCTGCGCCATTACTCGTTTGGGAATGGGTGAACTTTCGGACACGCCCCGTGCTAGTTCTGCTGGGACCACCCCGCTCCTACTAATCATAGGCCTCCCCTCACATGGGGCTAGGGCCCAGTGCGGTGTGTTCCCAGTCTCTGTTTTGCCTCCGTCCCATTAATGGTACACGTATGATGCCCCCGGTTTACCAGGAAATTGTATACCCACTTCAGCCTCGCCAAGGAGTATCATAAGTGTTGCCACGCACTCAGTCCTGCCCATTTTATCGCCTGGAAATACAGCCCAAACTTCAACTGTTCACCCAACGCCAGCGGCCAGCACTGTAACCAGCAATGAGGCCAGTCCGATTGTTCAAACGCCGTCCGCCCCCACGCAGACATCAAATGATCCCATTCCCGAGCTCCTTGCGTCACCTTCAGTCACACCTTCTCCAGATCCGACAGTACCCTGGGCATGGTCTGCATTCGGTCCTATAGTGCATGCCAGCTCTAGTTCTCAACCTACGACTGTGACGGTGATCCTTTCTTCGACCTCGACAACATCAGACACCGATCCGCCAACTAGCGGCGCTACTGCTGCACCGAATCTTCCGCCACAACAGAGTCCGCGGGACTCCTTACATCCAAGCCGTACTGGACCCATAGTCGGTGGTGTCGTTGGCACATTCGTTCTTCTCATCCTGGCACTTTTGGCGGCGTATCTTAGACGTCGGCACCTTCGTGTACGGGGAGCACCTCAATTCGCGCTTCCCTCTTCGATTGAACATTCATCTACTGCTGAACTTGTTCCATCACCCGCAATGGTGGAAGTAGCCCCTCACGATATCGATCCGCCGCCCTACCAGGTAACGCCACCTCCTCGCTATTACGTGCGTGCTCGTTTCTTTTTACGCTTTCGGCCAATTCTAACGCGTCATCTATAGAACCCATCAGATTCAAGAACGTTCCCGCCTATGCCCGCAGAGTTACCCTTTTTCGTTGGCCCCAGTCCTGAGCCACGACCTGATCCAGCCGTATATAGAGGCCTCCCACTTATTTGATCTGCGCAAAGTGACGCCACTCCAACCTTTGGCAACTTGAACCCGAATTCTGTGGAAGGCAGTTGCCCTCGCGCGGTGATCGCCGCTCAAGATGGATTCGAGGAATCATCACGTACGGAAGACGATGAGATGGCATCCGGGCACGATTCGTTGAGTTGAACGGAGGACTCATCGATGAAGTACGTAGCAGTTACTAGTTGATAGATTGGGCTTTCTCATTTTGCGCCTGGTGGCACCTGGTCGCGACTTCAGCGCTTCAGCTTCTCGTGCCACTGTGGTTTGGACCAGCAGCGTATACTTGGACCAACGGTGTAGGTGAAAGCAGACAAATTATATTCGTACTTAATACCGTGATACGGACAGGCTGGGCAGAATGCTTATAACGTCAGACATAAACGATGACATACCAGAGGTCTCTCCAGACTCGCATCTGCATCACTTGCAGTGCAATAAACAGCTCATCACGGAGCATTCCGAACTGTGCAGTACCTTATTCAGAAAGGCCCAACTGCGGCAAGAGGTCCGGCGTGATCCCCCAGGTCGCGTTCAGATATCGCTTCCGCGTTTCGGGAGAAGCCGCCCGAATGACCCCAGGACCAACCTGCCCTTCATTCGACCGACTCGCGGTGTAGTTGCTCCGAGGCGTAGAGTAGTAGTTAGGGTGCGGATCGGGTCGTAGACCTTGAGTGCGCGGACTCGCTTGCGGCAGTGGGCTCGCGGGAGGGCGCGGGAATGACGTTGAAGGCCCATGGTACAGTCTGGGTGCTCCGGTGTACTGTGTAGAGTAGTAGGAAGGGGAGTGCGGAGGAGACTGGGGAAGTGGAGTATGAGATGCCCGCGGCGAGGGCACGCCGTGATGAAGATCAAGTCCCAGGCCTTGAGCGTACTGGCCTGCCTGCGGCGGCGGGCTCGTGGGGAGGCGCGGGGAAAGGGTAGGGGTAGCATAAGATCTGGATGTATCTCGTGGCGAGTAGTATGGAGAGTGTGTGCTCTCCCTTGGTGACTGAATTCGTTGTACTTGTGGCGACGGCGCAGGGAGAGGGCGTGCAGACCTTGCTGGCGTATTTGTGTACGAGTATGTGTGCGAAGACCCACCAGGACTGATATTGATGACCTGCATCATCGGCATCGTGGTGACCCGTATGCCGGTGTCCTCCGGAATATCAATGATGACAGTATATGCGTTCGAGACAGGCTGCGGCAATGTGAGTGGGGGCGGGCGGCGAGCACACACGTATCCACAGGGAGAGCGACATGTGGGTTGGATAGACATAGTAATGGATTTGACGATGTTCTAGTATGGAGGATACGATGGAGGTATGACAAGGAGTTCGCAGGTCAAGGTCTCGTGAGATTAGGTGAGAGGAGTCCCGTTAGTGAGGGACGTCGGAGGGAGTACGGTGGACGTAACTCGTATCCAACGCTCCTTATAAAGGCCAGGGCTGGTATCAGCAACTTGTGGCAAGCCAACAGACCTGGGGAGATACAGCGGTTGCAGGCCATTCGTGGTGGGGCCATATTGGGCAATGGTGCGTCGGACATGAGGGCGGTTGGGACGTGTCGAAGCCCCGGAATCAGGGTCGAAGAAAACAGCACTAGCGGCAAAGACGTCTTGGATACCCACAAGCACGCATCGAGATGGACCATTGGGGGATATTTCCTCGCGCGACCTCAAAATACAAGGGCACTGCAAAGGAGAAGAAGACGCAACAGAGAAGAACACAGACTTACCAAGCGCTTCCCAGAACCGCGAAGCGCCCTGAGACGGGATAGAACGTCCACCTGTCCAGACGGGATACTGTATCCAAGACGTGTGGGCGTCGGACTACTATGGGATGATGATCGAGAAGTTGGAGAAGGTGATGTTCGTCACGGCGCCAGCCTGAGTGCGAGTCACGTTGTATCCACCTGACCGCAAATTGAGGTCCCGTGACCTCAGCGCGTCTTCCGCCGCGATGCGCTAAATGAATACCCTTGTCCTGACCCTCTAGTACAGGACAAAGAATCGCGTTTCCAACCATAATGCGAGTATAAGCATGCAGAACTACTCGCAGCGGAAGACAAAGGAGATACAATATGCCCCCATTTCCTGTAGACGCTGTGCTTAGTACCGCACAGGCTGCATAAACACCGTCGGCTACGATCGACGCGCCCTTCCCTCAACACAGCTGGGAGTTATTACACCGCCCATATGCGTTTTTTTCCCACTCAATGGAAAATTCCAGGGAGATCGTCCAACCGAGCCATCGTTGGCAAACAGTCAACGCTGCGGACGTCACCGTATGCGCGCAATTCCCGCTCACGCTAAACAGATGATGTTACGGCGCTCCCCTAAGCGAATGCAACCAATGCAGCCACAAAGACGGTATGAAGTCATCGCGTTGGTTAAAGCGGCGCGAATGGATGTCTGGAAGGGATCGGAAGGGGTTTGTCAGGGTCGGACTCATCATCGCAACGTCGTAGGTCAGCGTCTCAGCGAGATTCGTAGACTCATATATATAGGATCAGCGACGTTCCAAGGGCATATGGCTGGCAGAGAATCCTTTTCATCATTCCTGTACCTTCCTCTGCAATGCCGATCTTTCGAAAATTCTCGCTTGTTCTTGCTCCGTAGCCGCGTTGACGCCACCATGAAGAAATCGTATGTACAGTATAGCATTTCCATGCGCTTTACGAACCACAAATTGAGAAAGTACCATATATGAATATTCAGGAGCACTCAGGGCGCAGGTGTTTCGGCAATACGATAAGTGATCTTCTGAGCGCTGACCTGGGGAAGTCGTAAGTTTCACTCTATCGAACGACCGGAGTCAGAACGTTACCTTTCCATCCTGCATGAACTGCAAGCCGTCCTTCACACCGGCGATGCCGTTTGGCCAAAAGAGAATTGGGTTGGGCTTGATCTTTCCAGTGGCAAGGATCTTCTTGTACAGGTTGACGAACCAAGCGTTGTGCGGCTCCTATGGCGCGTGACGGCTCGTGAGATGGCGCATACCACGAGGCAGAGTTACTCACATGCTTCAACAAATCAGGGACCGCGCTGAATGTAACTTTCACATCCGCACGAGGGCTTTCGTACGGGACGACGATGGCGACGCTGCCCCCGTGTGGGCCAATCGAGTCGGTTACCTGCTGTGGCGTCTGGCCCTCCGAAATCGTATCTACTGCGATGTCAAGTGTGTTGCCGGTGGCCGCGCGGATCTTTTGAACGACATCTGCATCGTGGTAGTCGTACACTTCATCTGCTCCCAGTCCCTTGACGAGGTCAAAGTTTCTGGCAGAGGCGGTGGTGATGACGCGCAAGCCGCCGATCTTCGCGAACTGGATAGTGTACTGTCCAATAGAGGAGGAACCGCCCCAGATCAGGATGTTGCGCTGCGGACCAGTCTGGGGCTCTAATGGGGAGGGGAGTCGGAGACCTTCGTGGAGAGCCTGCAGGGCAGTGAAGGGTGTGGCCCCGAGCTGTGCAGCCTCCTCGAACGACCAGTCGTCCGGGATGGGTACGAGGCCGTACTCCGCATTCGCTATAACGTATTCAGAGAAGGCACCATTCGGAGAGATCGCTGGATTATATAGTTCAGCCAGATCATGTCATCGCGTGAAGTGCGAATGACTGACAGCCAAAAATGAAGCCCGCCACGCGCTCGCCAATGGCTCTCGCGCCCTCCGGGACGCCAGGTCCAATCTCCTCAACCGTGCCTGCGAAGTCACATCCGACGATGCCTCCGTAGGTCCCTTCCTTCACCAAGCTACCCGAGGTTCTCCCTGAGCGATACATTTTGTAATTCTGAAAGACGCTAAGGAAAGGATTGCACTTACAGTCACTAGGATTCTGTGCCGCAGCTACAATCTTCACCAGGATTTGACCAGAAGCTGGCTTTGCAACGTCTGCAGAGCTGAAGGCGACACCGTCTCTAGTTATCACGGCAGCTCTTTGCTTGTTAGGTGCCATTTCTGCAGTGGGTCTGTAGAGGACACGATGGACAGGGAAGAGACAACCTTGTGGGTTAGTGATATCTTTGCAAGTCCGGTGCAAGCTTTATACCGCAGTAGTAAGCAGGGTACGCCTCCACGCTCGTCCTGTCTGATC